>CP092870.1:103191517-103210367 GCA_030710605.1 Cordylochernes scorpioides | reverse complement strand
CTATTATCTTAATTTGAGCGCCATCTATCGGCAAAAATATGAGTTTTTAACGCCACCTTTTTAAAATAACGTTTATATAATTAAAGGCTATTTCTACATACATGAGCCAGGCCTTCCCATTAATTTTTTCCATTGCAGTAAGGGCAGTAAAAATTGTTTATATCCAAAAAGAATCTTGCGCGTCTAAAATAGTTACGAATTTTCATACTTTATACTGCAATGAATAAAAATTGAAAGAGTATGGGTTTAGCTCATTAATTGTGAACCCTCCCAACAGTTTCGCAAGTTAAAAATGTATGTGTAATTTCAGCGCGATGATTTCTTCACATTATAAAATGAAATTGGTGATTGATGTAGGTTCGTTAAGAAAAGTGTTCGCAATATCTCGGTTTGCTTCAGCGATGTTTCACAAGGTTTTCGCCAACGTTGCCTATGCTGTAGCTATACAACATAAATAACATGCTTTAGAGGCTTCTTGAAAATTAAAAGAATTGAGAATATACGAACAAAAAATACAGCCGGTACTGGGTACAGACTGTAAAGGGCCAATATCGTGGAACGTGGTTGGTTTTACTTGCTTTATTAAGACACTATTTTTGGAAAATATAGACAGTTAAAACCTGTCTATAGCGCCCCCTCTTGGGACTCACTAAAATACGGTGCTATAGAGAGGGGTGCTATAGACAGGTCACTTTTAATGTAAATCGCATCGTACTGCGTATTTAAAATCAGGCGCTATAGAGAAGGAGGCGCTATTTAGAGGGGACGCTATAGACAGGTTTAAACTGCATACTTTCTAGTAAATAAAGGCTTAATATATTTTTTACTCTCATTTATTTTTTAATTTTATATTGTGGCCCCAAAAATATATTTTTAAAATCCCAACAGAATATCCTTTTTGATATGTGGTGAATCTGTTGAAGATCGGTGGTCTTAATAAAACTGTATGTGGATATATGCAAATATGTTTTTTCATGAAGATAAAGGTTGCCCGGCCGGCATCATTGTTCTTTAAATAACAAACACTTCGACCGAGGTAGATTTTTTATTGATCATTTTATTTGAAATACTGGCGCCGAAGGGTCTCTCTCTTATTTCAAAGAAATATATATATATGCAAATAGGCTCAATTATATTTTAAATATATATATATAATATAGAAATAGGGTTATATATATAAATAATATGCATATGGATATGTTATATGATATACAATATATAGAGGGAGGATGTAAAAGGGATTTCCAGAGATATTTTAAAGAGCCGATATGTAAATAGGAGTCGCTAACAAACACCAAGCCAGAATCCAATCAGAAGCCTTGTGTCGCTAAAAACAATCTACATACCAGAGAGGAAATCCTTTTATTTCCAGACTTGTGGAGAACCCTTGTTGGAATGGTAAACTGGTTTTCTTTGTTTCGGACCAAGGAACATTGAAATACTTCTGTTCAACTCTGCCTCAACTTATATATCTCTGATTATCTTCATTATATATATATAAGTAATAGGTGAAAATTATTGAAGTTTTTTTTACGAATTTACGATAAAAATTTATGCAATGAGGTTCCTTTAATATAAAAAAATCAAGTTTTAGAGAGAAGTTCGATCTTTTTTATCTTAGAATCTTATAAGAGAGAGAGAAAGAGAGATATATCAATTATTTTTCCTAACTTCTTGATGATTATAAATAATAATAAAAATAATAATCTATATTCAAAGAGATTACATTTATACAGATTATAATCATAATATTGGTCAATTTACGCAAAAAGATAAATAAAGATGTATTAACATGATGTATTAGCGCGCCAAACTATTTAGAAGCGTTTGTTTATTTTTAAAATAAAGCAATTTTCTTCTGCTCTTACTTCAACGAATAAATAATGAGAGGGCTTGGCTCATCAGTATTTTATCATTTCAGTAAGGGCAGTAGTTGGTAGATTAATCTTTCGAAACCCCTGGGAGGGTTCATCACTGATGAGCCAGGCCCTCCCATTAATTTATTATTCAAGTGTGGATCGGTTGACGAGTGTTCTGAATCGTTGATTTTCGACCGCTACAACCCGGGATTCGAATCCCGCACATTGGACATTTCTAATTGGAAAAAGAAAATGCTCCAATGAATCCCGATTCTTGCAAAAGTCCAACCCCAGTAGCGAGTGTAAGTAATCAAACAGGCCTATGGCACGTTTGTAAGTACAAATTTCGAACAGCCGTTTACATGTCTAGATATGTGATGTACTTGAAATAAAGGTAGTTACTAACTTCTACCCATATTATCATGGTCTGTACCACGTGAGAATTCTTTTATTTTATAAGAAATATACGCGTCAAAAATATTTCCAATTTCTTATAAAAGAAGAGTTGCGAATACAAGCTATTTATAAGCCCCCGTCTCTTTTTTATTATAATCCCTAGTACACGTGATACAGGCCATGATAATCATGGTGGGTAGTTGGCGACTGCTTTTATTGCCGTGCACCATGTATAAAGCAGTTCGACTTTTGCACTTACAGGTGTGTCAGAGCCCCGTTTGGTTACATGCACTCGCTGGTGGGGTTGGACTTTTGGAAGAATCAGGGGCCATTGAAGTATTTTTTTTTTAATTAGAAAAGCGGGTTCAATCCCGGATCTTGACTGTCTTAAACCGTTTAAGACACTCGTACATTGACCCTCCCACCTTTCGTCTCCTAAAAAAATGTTTTTTTTTTTATATTTTCCAACTGTTGCATTAAGAGCGGTCGAATTTTGTTTATTTTTCAAAAGACGGCCTCTTTTTTAATAGTTTGTATTTAAACATATAGACGGCAGGGATCCTGTGTTGAAGAAATTTGTGTAAATGGATATCTTATGTAATACTCTCCTTATGTTATACTTTTAGTATTTCTCTGAAGTGTGCCTACTCTCTGTGAACGAAACAATCAAATACAAGTGTAGAGTGATAGGTTAAACAGGCGAAACCGCAAGGAGGGTTCACCACTGATGAGCCAGGTATTTCCATTATTCTTCCATTGTAGTATGAATAAGAAGCGTAATATTTATAAAGAAGAAAATAATCCTGCATATATTTGCATATTAGTATATATATATGTGAGAAATTGAACTTTTTTTGATGCGTCTGATTCTTTTGGGAATAAAACAACATTCTACTCTCCTTACTGCAATTATTAATTAATGGGAGAGCCTGGCTCATCAGTGGTGAACCCTCCCAGCGGTTTCGCCAATTTAATCTAACATACTGCTGCAATATTGTATTCTGCTGTTTTCCTTTTATACTAATACTCAAAATGACCTTTTGGAGTGGTCTTGAGAGGGTTCACCACTGATGAGCCAGGCCCTCCCATTATTTTATCATATTGCCGTAAGGGCAGTAGAAGATTTTATTTGTTTCAAAAGAATCATTTACTTGTCAAAAATAATTTATATTCTTGGCTATAGTGAAACCACGTCTATAATAAACCACGGCTATAGTGAAACCACGTCTATAATAAACCACGGCTATAGTGAAACGTTGGCTATAATGAAACCATGGCTATAGTGAAACCTTGGCTATAGTGAAACCTTGGCTATAGTGAAACCACGTCTATAACAAACCATGGCTATAGTGAAACGTTGGCTATAATGAAACCATGGCTATAATGAAACCTTGGCTATAGTGAAACCTTGGCTATAGTGAAACCACGTCTATAACAAACCATGGCTATAGTGAAACGTTGGCTATAATGAAACCATGGCTATAATGAAACCTTGGCTATAGTGAAACCTTGGCTATAGTGAAACCACGTCTATAACAAACCATGGCTAT
This sequence comes from Cordylochernes scorpioides, assembly GCA_030710605.1. Classification (NCBI taxonomy): domain Eukaryota; kingdom Metazoa; phylum Arthropoda; class Arachnida; order Pseudoscorpiones; family Chernetidae; genus Cordylochernes; species Cordylochernes scorpioides. The sequence continues at coordinate 103,206,562 of CP092870.1, read as the reverse complement.
AGTGAAACGTTGGCTATAATGAAACCATGGCTATAGTGAAACCTTGGCTATAGTGAAACCACGTCTATAACAAACCATGGCTATAGTGAAACGTTGGCTATAATGAAACCATGGCTATAGTGAAACCTTGGCTATAGTGAAACCACGTCTATAACAAACCACGGCTATAGTCAACCATGGTTATAGTGAACCAAAGGTTCTGTCCCATTAGAGTCACTATAGCGAGGTTGTACTGTATTCCGTTAATTCTCCTTTCAACGAATGCATTCAGCCACTTAATTATGTTGACAATGAATATTCAATTAAATACCAAAAGAAGATTGGCTAAGTGGCTCTGTCCAACTTTCTTTTTCTCTTCTCCATTTTTGTGCCATTTCTCCAATCTCCATTTTGGTTTTTCTCTTCTCCTTTAGTTTTTTTTAATCTAAAGTACGAAAAGCTCTTGACATTTTAAATTATAAAATTAATAATTAAAGCTAGTTAACTTAATTAATTAGCTTCTCTAGTCAATAATTAATAAGAATAATATTATAAGCTTTTTTTTTTCTTTTTTCGTTGAATTGACGAATATTGAGTTTTTCTCAATGTTTCTTTTAATGGCTTAAATGTACCGAAGAAAATACTACAATATGAGAAAACGAAATAAAAATGATAAGAAGACATTCCATTAAATATTATATTTAAGAGAAAATGTGAAATAATCTGATTAAGAGAAAAACTCGCCATATGTTCGGTTTGAATTTTGCAGCTTCCAGTTTCTAAATTCCCTTTGTGATCGCCGCCATTTGAATATATTCTAATTAGGATCTTTTAGGGGACTGGAAAACAACGAAGTACTTGAGAAAAGGAACTTACTGCAATTAAAAATAGAAAAACGGTTTCCGATATTTTCTTCATTTATTCCTTTTACAGTAAAATCTGGAGATAAAACGAACCTTCCCTTATAACGAGCCACAAATAATCCCCAGAATACGTTCATGCTGGTGATGAATATTATATTGGTTATATATATATATATATATATATATATATATATATATGGAATAGAATCATATGTTCAATTTTGAAACAATTTGTGCGGTTGGAAGGTAATACTAAAATGTTATTGAATAAAAATTCTATAATCATTTTTAAAAACATTTGAAGCTTTCGTGACTGTCAACTCTTCATCAAAACCCTGTTTGAAATGAACATATTATAAATATTAAAGATAAATATATACACCTACTATTTCATTTGAGAAAGAGCGAGAGTATAATAAATATATTAATTTGAATGTTTACAAATCAGGAGGCATTATATATTAATTTCACCATTAATGCCCGGTAAATATGTAAATTAATTCTACAAGTGATACCAGATAGGTCCCACTCTGTGATCTAAATATCGCAGGAGGAAAGTGAGGGAGTGAAAATTCAAACGAGGCATTCTAAATTGGATGAAAGATTTTAATGGAGGGAAGCTATAAATAAATGCATGAGGTCGTGCATTCCCCGGGGGAGGGGGATTTGCAGAGCATCGTCTGCCAGTTATGGCTGCTTCAATGGCGGCCTAAATATCTCTCCGCTCTCATATCTACAGTACCGTTGGTCCGATATATCGTCACTGCAGCCTCGCTATTTACATATATAACATGTTACACATATCTCAATCTTCATATAATAAAAAGGTATATATTGTATTAAATGAAAGGATTTATATACCAATATTTCGGTTGCCTGAACGCCAACCTTTGATTAGGCATGACATTACATATAAAACATGTTTTAATACAAAATGTAATGCCTTGAAAAAAATTGGCGTTCGGCCACAACCGAAATATTGGCAAATAAATATTTTTATTCAATTAAATTTATGCCCTTTTTATGATATGAAGATTGAAATATGGATTGATCTTTTTTTCAGAACAAGATTATTTTAATAATTTGATAATTATTATAAATTTTTGAAGGGACTAACGGATATGCGATACTTCAAGAAGAATTAAACCTGAAAAAGGCCAATATAATAACAACAAAGCCTTTATTTAGGGCCTCTCGCCCTATACAAGATTCGCCAGTTCACAAGGGATGGGGAGAACACTGTGTGGCCTTTTTCCGGGATATAGTCTTGTGGAATCCAAATATCGCCACCGCTATATACCTATTCTTTTATATTTCATTAATTAGTGCCGGAAATGAAGGACAAAGTTGCTCCGTGAAAAAGGCCAATATGATAAATAACGAAAGATCCCCACGTCGATAAAATGTTCCATTACAGAATGTACATATCAGACTGCTGTTTATTACAAAGATCTGAAATAATGATTCATGAATACAACTTTATTGTAATATTGTCATGGTAAGGAAAACAAGTATTCCAAAAGTTTCATTTAAAATGATTTATTAATTAAACTTATATATTTCAAAATGTGTCAATTGAATTTATAAATGGTAATTTATAAGCATGGTACGAGGTTATGACTATGCAAATATTTATGATGATAAACAACAGAGTATTCAAAAATATCTATTCTGTGGTAATATAGAATAACAAAAATATGTTCTGATATAAAAAAAGAGGAACGTTTTAGATTCGAACCTGTGATCTTATATTCAATATAGAATTTTATTGCCAAATAGAATCGCTTTGCTAGGAATATAGATGCTGATTGCCAATTCGGCTGATAAATAAACGTTTATTGGCTGATTAGAAGAAGAAACGTTAATTGAAACACAAAACCATTAACTAAACATGCTCAGAGGTGTGGAGTGTAGCCACATTGTGCTGTGGAGTGAAATTAAGAAATATTCCGTCAGAGCTCTTGAGTGACGCCGACAAATATTTACATACCCCCATCAATTAGATGGGAGGACTCTAGCTAGGATTTGTTGAGAGGTCATCGACCCTTCGATCCGCTCTCCATCGTCAATAGGAACCTAGTTGGAGGACCGATGTGTAAATTTGCATATCCATAGTGAACTATGTTGTCGTCCTTCACTGGAATGCTCAAGGTCTTATAGGTGGTTTGTTGTTAGCGTCCATTAAGTCGACCTTTGGTGACACTATGTACAAATATTTTTCAATTTGATCTGTTAGTGGCCATATTCTCAGCTCATCCATTGACCTTCTGATAGCTTTCATTACCCCTTCTATTCAGATCACATTACATGTCTTCCTCTCTTCCCTCAATTTATAAAGACAAAATGATAGATGGAGATATTTTAACCCAAAATCAAGATTTTAGGCAAACCCTAATGAATCTGAACATCAGTTCAACATATCCATGGTATCACACTGTAGTCATGGTTTATTATATTACAAAATAAAAACGTAGGGGGATTATATTAGGTTCGTTATATGGAAAGATATTCCAGGTTCGATTTAGCAAGGATCTATTGTATTTTCAATATATCCTTTCAGTTATCCCAAGTACACATGGGGGTACAGGCTTTGTTAATCATGGCAGGTAGGTATTAACTGCTTTCATTATATACTGTATTACACATCTACACGTAGAAAACAGATCGACTTTTACAATTTAATCTACCAAGGTTCCGTTTGGTTACATTCACCCACTGTTGGGATGGCGGTCAGTGGAAGGATGGTCTAAACCGTTGGTTTTCGACCGCTAAGACCCGGTTTCTTTTCCCGCATTGGGCACTTTTTTTTCTGATTGAAGAAAATGCTCCAATGACCCCCCGATTTTTGCAAAAGTCTAACCCCACCAGCAAGTGCAAGTAACCAAACGGGGCTCTGGCACATTTGTAAGTACAAAGTCGAACTGCTTTTCACATGTGTAGACATGTGGTGCACTTACAGTAAAAGCAGTCGCCTACATCTACCCACCATGATTATCATGGCATGTACCACGTGTACTAGGGATAAGAAAAAGACTGTTTCAATTTTCCAAGAATCGGAGGCCATTGAAGCAATTTTTCAGAAAATATTTTCAGTGCGGGATTTGCTTCCGGGTCATAGCTGTCCGAAATAGATGGTATATACCATATCAACTTTGGTTTATCCCATGATAGATGTCATACGTCACGGTATTATGTTACGGAAATGAGACAAATTCCCTAACGTAGGACAATTCTGTGTGTTAAATTTACGGACCTCGACCCAACAGCCCTGACTGACTGTGTTGTCCAGCAGGTCTGGTGTTTGGTTGTTTGGTGTTAGTCAACTTCCCTCAAGTCTGCTTTATTCTGGTCCAAAGTAGAGATCTGGGGACAAGCTCACCCCCGCTGCTGTTTAAATGCAGAATAACATATTGCAAGAAACTATTTTCTCCTCATTTTGAATTGGGAATTATAAAAGTCAACTTCGGGCTGTGTTGGCTTTCCACAGAGTCGAAACCTACGCCTGTAAATAGAGCTTCTCTACATATATTTATACATATTCAAACTACGCCTGTAAATAGGGCTTTTTTGCAATTTAAAAAAAAAGTTGAAACTTTTCAATCATTTTATTGCGTATGGTCTTATTGTTCTATACAGTGGATCTATTTGGATGTTGAAGACAATATGACTCTTTCCGTGTTTAGTTTTGTTCAGAAATGTTTCTCTTAGATGTGATTTGCTTATATAACAAATGTGAGAAGTTGTGCAAAAGTGAAATTGTAATAGGATCAGGTGGATAAATTAAGAAAAAGTCTCATCTAATTCCAAAGCTGCTGATGGCTTGCGCCATCTGTCGGAATACACATTACCTTATTGTTTATCTATAATTATTCAGAGTTAGTTAAATATCTCCTTTATTGATTGAATAAAGAAAAGTCAACATGGTATGCGTTTCGAGCTGTTGACCCTCATCAGCGTAGAGCAATCTGTGACTTAACGAGTAAAAATTCTGGTCTTGGTTATATAACACAAGTCATCAGCTGCTTTTGGTTCCATGATTAGGAAATTTCTTAATTATATAAAATGATTTGTCGGGTTGAGTGATTGAAAATAGAGTAAAAGATATTATAGCAGGGTCAAGTTAGATGCTGAGTTTGTTAAGGTTATAGTTGAGGTAAATATGCAAAATATAATGATATGATAAAATGTGGTAGGGGAGTGATTTACCTTTTTTACTGTTAGATTCCCGGGCTTGATGGACAAAAACAGTTAGTTTTCGACAGACCCTACCTAGGGTATCGTATCTTCAATAAAGGTCACTGTAATAAATTTCTGAGTTATTGTCTGAATCCCGATATACATGGTACAACTTCCTTAAGTTTTGTTCACCAGTATATTTCTATATAATAAAAAGAAAATAAAAATAAAAATATTTTCGATACCAGGAGAATTCTTTTCTTAATTTTGTTATAATTACCTAAAGACGAGTTCATAGATATTGAGATATCAAATATTGAATTCCGCTTATTAATATATTTAAGGATAAATACCCCCATATATCAGATAGAGAATTACATATTGGACCAAATTACATATGGGAGTATACTGACTTGCTCCAATACTTTGTCAACAGCTGAAGGGATCAAATTGATGGAACCAATAAACATTGGTCATTGACGCTGGAATTTTTCTTCGATGAGATATTTTCAATTATATTTCCACGTAACAGAGTTACTCTGTGAATACCCAGTAAATACCGGGAAGTTTTGACCATGGACTGGGAATTGGTCAAATGACACATTCCATATTTGTGGAAGAAACATCCTTCATAAGGTCCTGTTGCTTGCACTTACGTTGGACCATCTTCTGCTCTCTTATAGAGAACTGCTTTACATATTTACATATTGACGGTTTTCTTATCTCACATAGTTCTCCATGTTTGGCCACATATAAATATCCCGGGGTATCTTGAAAATTACAATATAAATTGATAGAAGCTAGTGTGAATATTTTACCCCATTAATATTCATGTATATATATATTGATGGACAAACCTACGGAAGTAGAAAATGTTTGATGTCGCCGGTTTTTTTTTTATTATTTTTTTTAGGAGACAGGCAATTTTGTTCACACTTGGTTACTCGTGTGTCTTTAATAAAGGACTCTGCGTATCGAATATATTTTAAAGTTATTGTCTTAATCCCGATATACATGCTAAAACCGAACGTGTTTCGGGCTGTTGGTCCTCGTCAGCGCGGTGCAGGCTGTACCTTTGCGACAAAATTATTTTTGTCCCAGAGGCTTCTTGAGAAATCTAGAAATATGTATTTAATACCAAACATACGTTGATACGCTGAACATGAAAAAAATAATAATTAAAAAAAATCAAATAAATATTCTATTAATTACAAATTTGCAATATTTCGCTAGGCTCCTTGTCTATCTTCGTCATATATATATGGCGTTCAATCCCAGTGATTAATGTTTATTCCCCCAGTTTTTGCAGCGGAGGGGTGTAATTATATCGAAGTGATTTATAATTGGTTGGAGAATCCAATTTGGGGCAATGTTGGCCACTTTTCTCGGCTGGTTGATATATTAATTGGCCACGTGGCGTCATTCTTTTACTCCCTTTCTCGTTAGCTGTTTGTTTGTTTGTGTGGAGGTTTGGAACTAACATTGTGGGTCCGGAGTGGGGCAGTTTGTGGACGGAGATATGTAAATTATGAAAATGGCATCTCTTGATCTTACAAATAAAAGTTGCTGATGACTTGCTCCATCTATCGGAATAAATATCAACTAATCGTTTATTTTCAATTATTCCAAGAATTGGCCAATTAATCAAGAAAGGGGGTATTTGGTCAATTAAGGAATAATTATAAAATAAACGATTGGTTTATATTTATTCCGATAGATGGTGCAAGCCATCAAACACTTTTATTTGCACGAACAGGAGGTATCTTTTTTTATTTATTTATCCCCCTGATCCCAGTACAATTCTGTACTATATTGTCACAGAAGATGGCCAATAAGTGTTTACATATATTCAAATATAAAGTGTGCTTATAAATAGAGTTATTTAAATGTCGAATTAACGCGTGTCACTTTGGCTTTCAAATAACTATATATAAACACCCTATGTAATTGATTATATTTTAACTCTAGTCCTACATGACTACTTAAAATTGTATCTATTATTCCTGTAGAAGGGCAGCTTGCGCCCGAAAGCTCGAATTGATTTTTCAAATAAAGAAACTTATCCTTCTTGAATCTATTCGTTAATATAATCTAGTCCTATATATTGGAATTTATTGTTTTCTCCTGTAAAAGGTCTGTCGTGCCCGAAGTTAGATAAATGTGAATGAAAATGTTTTAAAAGAAACTAATCCCAGAAAGCGCCTGATATTTTCACCTTGTATATTGATACAAGGGATTGTTCCACTGAACTACAGTATTAGGTATTCAGAAATACTATAAAAATCTATATATTTGCATACTAGTTGAATGGCCTACAGTCTCACACAGGAGATAAGACTTTCCGAGAAAAATTGAACATAAAAATGCCTCGACGTAATAAAATTCGACCCATTATCACGCCGCTAATTGAATTATCCCTAGTACACAAGCTACAGGCCATGATAATCATACCTGTGATAGTATTGTTAATTATCCCTTCTACACATGGCACAAGCCATGATAATCAAACCTGAGATAGTATTGTTAATTATCCCTACTCCACATGGCAAGGGCCATGATAATCATATCTGTGATAGTATTGTTAATTATCCCTAGTACAAAAGCTACAGGCCATGATAATCATACCTGTGATAGTATTGTTAATTATCCTTTCTACACATGGCACAAGCCATGATAATCAAACCTGAGATAGTATTGTTAATTATCCCTACTCCACATGGCAAGGGCCATGATAATCATACCTGTGATAGTATTGTTAATTATTCCTACTCCACATGGCAAGGGCCATGATAATCATATCTGTGATAGTATTGTTAATTATTCCTACTCCACATGGCAAGGGCCATGATAATCATATCTGTTATAGTATTTTTAATTATCCCTACTCCACATGGCACAGGCCATGATAATCATATCTGTTATAGTATTTTTAATTATCCCTACTCCACATGGCACAGGCCATGATAATCAAACCTGAGATAGTATTGTTAATTATCCCTACTCCACATGGCGAGGGCCATGATAATCATATCTGTGATAGTATTGTTAATTATCCCTTCTACACATGACACAAGCCATGATAATCATACCTGAGATAGTATTGTTAATTATTCCTACTACACATGGCAAGGGCCATGATAATCATAACGGTGATAGTATTGTTTATTATCTCTACTACTCATGGAACAGAGGCCATGATAATCATACCTGTGATAGTATTGTTAATTATCCCTACTATACATGGCACAGGCCATGATAATCATAACTGTGATAGTATTGTTAATTACCCCTACTACGCACACATGGCACAGGCCATGATAATCATAACTGTGATAGTATTGTTTATTATCCCTAGTACACATGGCACAGGCCATGATAATCAAAACTGTGATAGTATTGTTTATTATCTCTACTATTCATGGAACAGAGGCCATGATAATCATACCTGTGATAGTATTGTTAATTATCCCTAGTACACATGGCACAGGCCATGATAATCAAAACTGTGATAGTTTTGTTAATTACCCCTACTATGCACACATGGCACAGGCTATGATAATCATAACTGTGATAGTATTGTTTATTGTCTCTACTATTCATGGAACAGAGGCCGTGATAATCATACCTGTGATAGTATTGTTAATTATCCCTAGTACACATGGCACAGGCCATGATAATCATAACTGTGATAGTATTGTTAATTACCCCTACTACGCACACATGGCACAGGCCATGATAATCATAACTGTGATAGTATTGTTTATTATCCCTAGTACACATGGCACAGGCCATGATAATCAAACCTGTGATAAAATTGTTAATTACCCCTACTACGCACACATGGCACAGGCCATGATAATCAAACCTGTGATAGTATTGTTAATTATCCCTACTATACATGGCACAGGCCATGATAATCATACATGTGTAAGTATTGTTAATTATCCCTACTACACATGGCACAGGCCATGATAATCATAACTGTGATAGTATTGTTAATTACCCCTACTACGCACACATGGCACAGGCCATGATAATCATAACTGTGATAGTATTGTTAATTACCCCTACTACGCACACATGGCACAGGCCATGATAATCATAACTGTGATAGTATTGTTTATTATCTCTACTACTCATGGAACAGAGGCCATGATAATCATACCTGTGATAGTATTGTAAATTATTTCTAGTACATATGGTACAGGCCATGATAATCATTCCTGATATTATTGTTAATTATCCTTAGTACACATGGAACAGAGAGGCCAAAAAATTCATTACTGATATTATTGGCGGCTACTTTTACTGTAAGTAACAAGGAAGAAGAAGAGGTGCCAAATTTGCATATACAATGGAACCTTGCTATAGTGAACCCCAATGGGACTGAACCGTTGGGTCAATATAGCCATGGTTTCACTCCATAGCCGTTATATTATATTAGCCGAATGACCCGGGCAATGCCCGTGTTTTACCCGATTGAATGTTTTGATTCAAATACTATTTGTTACAATTATAAATTGGCGCCTTAAATAAATGCATATATTAGTTAATAACTATAGCCTATGTGCTTTATCTGTCTATGTACTGTTGGCTTCCGTAGGCGTCTCTTACTGGGAAAAAGAAAGAGATGATTCCATTTGGTTATTAACTAATATATGCATTTATTTAAGGAGCGACCCGCTCCACCACAACAGTTACAAAAACGAAAATGCGAGTGAGGGGGGCATGATGGGGGGGGGGGGGGGGGGGGGGCATAGGTGGCGTGATCGTAGCCGACCAATAGGAGGGCGCTCGTAACTGTATATAGAATTAGAATAATACAACAGGTGTCTGTAGATCAGTTTATTTTCATTTTTTTATTTATGTAATCTCAAGCTTTCGGACATATTTTCCCTTCTACAGGAGTACAAAACATATACAAATAAACGCCAGAAGAATCAAATTACATATACACAATGTTATATTATATAAAGTGGAGATTATGTTGTTTATTTTAACGAGGTTTTACTGTCAAGTTTAGACTATAAGTTTTCAATCAATGATTACTATTTGTATATATTTATTGTTCTGAAAAAGAGCAGTCCATACTTAAATCATTTGATAGTTATTCAATCCAATATATGCCTTTTCAATATCTAATATATATATGTAATACCGTTATGAGAATTTCAAAATTTATAAATATTTTTTACTTTTCCCTATTTCCCAAAAAAAAAATATCTTTTTTACTATTAATATATAAATATATAAATAAAAAGGCATATATTGTATCAAAATATCATTTATTTTACCAATATTTCAGTAGGCTGAACGCCAACCCTTATCAAGGTATTATAACATATTAATGTGTGTCAACAACAAACTCAACGCCACATAACGTCAACACATTAAAATGTTATAACACCTTGAAAAAGGTTGGCGTTCAGTCAACTGAAATATTGGTAAAATAAATGATATTTTGATCCAATATATGCCTTTTAAATTAAAGATTTATTTATGGATTGCTCTATTTTCAAAATAATATGTATATTGAAAGTGATTTTTTTAAATTGGCTTGCAACGTAAATCCTAACAAAAACCAAACATGATAAAATTGTGAAAAAATATTTCTTGTAAGATATAGTCGATGTTTTAAGCCCATTGAAGTGCGATTATCGCTTGAAAACTAGCGTTTTTAAAAAAAAAAGAAACTCATTGTGAGAAAATATTTTGTAATTTTAAAAACTAAACAATTTTGATTATTTTAATTCAAATAAAAAATTCCGAAACATTCTTAAATATTTTAAATATACGAGTATAATAAAATTGTAAAATAATTAAATAAATATATGTTTAAGAAGTACAAACAACCAGACGATATATGGATAAGTAATTCCCGCCACAATCAGGCCACGTGATCAATCAATACAGCGCCCTCTGGCGACACGTAGCCCCCTGGTGGCTGTCAGGTAAATTGAACAAATGAGGACGAATGGTTCAACATGGACTTCACATTAGATTGAATCAACCTTTCTAATCTTTCTTTAAAATCATTAAACTTTCCCTTTTAATTTAATTTTTACTAAATTTTTCAGCGTGTTATTTCAAAATTAAACGTCTAAATTATTTTAAATTTGTATATATAATTTAAAATGAGTAAATTTGATTATAAAATAATTTTTCCAAAACAATTTTTGAAAATGATTCGGAAACACCTTTTTAAATCACACCTGCATAGAATAGTTGTGCCATTTTATTTTGGGATCGTCTGCTATTATATTGTTCTTTTTTTTTTTTTTGTCGACAAAAACTGAACTTGGAATAAAGTTTCAATTATAAAAATTTATTATTTTATATATTCGTTGTTTTCGTTGTTTTTTTATTCACGTAAATAACGACCCCAGACAAAAATATAATTTAAAAATCTCTGTATTTTATATATAGTGAGAGAGGGGTAAAAAAAAAAGTCCAAAATAAGCCTTATGTAGCCGAGTTAATTACGAGTGTGAGTGACCATATCAAGGAAGAGACCTAATATGTGTATTTCAGCGATATGTATATTCTACCTGATTTGGGGAAATGATGTAAATTTGGAATGTGACACAGGAAAGATTGTTTCTTCCGTTGAAAATGATTTCTTTATCGTCTTTTCAAATATCCCTAGTACATATAGTACAGGCCATGATAATCATACCTGATAGTATTTTTAATTATCCCTAGTACACACGGTACAGGCCATGATAATCATACGTAGTGTTGTTAATTATCCCTAGTACACATAGTACAGGCCATGATAATCATACGTAGTGTTGTTAATTATCCCTAGTACACATAGTACAGGCCCTGATAATCATACGTAGTGTTGTTAAATATCCCTAGTACACATAGTACAGGCCATGATAATCATACGTAGTGTTGTTAATTATCCCTAGTACACATAGTACAGGCCATGATAATCATACGTAGTGTTGTTAATTATCCCTAGTACACATAGTACAGGCCATAATAATTATACGTAGTGTTGTTAATTATTCCTAGTACATATAGTACAGGCCATGATAATCATACCTGATAGTATTTTTAATTATCCCTAGTACACACGGTACAGGCCATGATAATCATACGTAGTGTTGTTAATTATCCCTAGTACACATAGTACAGGCCATGATAATCATACGTAGTGTTGTTAATTATCCCTAGTACACATAGTACAGGCCATGATAATCATACGTAGTGTTGTTAATTATCCCTAGTACACATAGTACAGGCCATGATAATCATACGTAGTGTTGTTAATTATCCCTAGTACACATAGTACAGGCCATGATAATCATACATAGTGTTGTTAATTATCCCTAGTACACATAGTACAGGCCATGATAATCATACATAGTGTTGTTAATTATCCCTAGTACACATAGTACAGGCCATGATAATCATACGTAGTGTTGTTAATTATCCCTAGTACACATAGTACAGGCCATGATAATCATACGTAGTGTTGTTAATTATCCCTAGTACACATAGTACAGGCCATGATAATCATACGTAGTGTTGTTAATTATCCCTAGTACACATAGTACAGGCCATGATAATCATACGTAGTGTTGCTAATTATCCCTAGTACACATAGTACAGGCCATGATAATCATACGTAGTGTTGTTAATTATCCCTAGTACACATAGTACAGGCCATGATAATCATACGTAGTGTTGTTAATTATCCCTAGTACACATAGTACAGGCCATGATAATCATACGTAGTGTTGTTAATTATCCCTAGTACACATAGTACAGGCCATGATAATCATACGTAGTGTTGTTAATTATCCCTAGTACACATAGTACAGGCCATGATTATCATACGTAGTGTTGTTAATTATCCCTAGTACACATAGTACAGGCCATGATAATCATACCTGATAGTATTGTTAATTATTCCTAGTACACAAAGTACAGACCATGATAATCATACCTGATAGTATTGTTAATTATCCCTAGTACACATAGTACAGGCCATGATAATCATACGTAGTGTTGTTAATTATTCCTAGTACACATAGTACAGGCCATGATAAACATACGTAGTGTTGTTAATTATTCCTAGTACACATAGTACAGGCCATGATAAACATACGTAGTGTTGTTAATTATTCCTAGTACACATAGTACAGGCCATGATAAACATACCTGATAGTATTGGCGACTGCTTTCAATTGTAAGTGAACTCTACACATGTGGAAAGCAGTTCGACTCTTGCAAGAATCGGGAGCCATTGAATCATTTTTTATATTCAGAAAAAGATCCCTAAAGCTGGAGTCGATCCCGGTTCGTGCCGTAGAAATTCTATGGCTTGTTTCACTCGACCATTAACCCCCATGTATAATACCTTGGATATATAACATGTATATTGTGATTTGACGGGGCTATAGGATATGCAAATATGGCATAATCCAAATGTTTGAAATTTTGGCAATTTCAAGATGTGCTATGTTGAAACAACATTGAATAAATAACATATCTCAAGTTTTTTTAAGATATATTTTTCAAACTTGATATAAGTAATTTATTTAATATTGTTTCAACACTCCAAATGTAGCAAAACAATGAATACCATCCATCCTTCCTGTACAGAACCCACAGATCCGGATAAAGGGAAATGCCCAGCTTCGCCAAATCCATACAAAGCCCCTGTACTGATAAAGGCCATAGACCGAAACCATGTTACACAAGTTGTTGTCTGAATTTTCGGAATCTGGTTATGTAACATGCTTTTATCTCTACTAGTCCGTTCTTCACAGGGATTATGAACAAAATGTCTTGTTTTGATGTATTTATGGACAGGAGTGGTGCCTAATTTGCATATACAGTAGAACCTTGCCATAATGAACCCCCAATGGGACAACCTTTGAGTCAGTATAGCCATGATTTCATCATAACAAATATATTTTATAATAAAAATGGAGATTATTTCAGGTGTTCGTTATATGAGAAGGTTTGCTATATCTTTGATTAATTTTAGCAAAGTTTTATAAAACAGTAAAAGCCCGCTATAGCGAACCATAATAAGATTGGTCCGTTGGGTTATTATAGCCATGGTTCACTGTATCATAAAATAAATATGGGAATTAAATATCATTTCAAGTTCGTTATATGGAATATTTCGCTATATTCCGGTTCGTTTTATCGAGGTTTTACTGTATATTCGAAACTATTATAAACATGGAAAATTTTCCATTGCAGTAAGGGCAGTAGAAATTGTTTAATTTTCAAAAGAATCATACGCGTCTATAATAGTTTCGAATATTCATAACAGATAGCACGCTGATGCATCATAATATAGGTTTTACTGTATATGATTGTACCTATTTACATATATATTTGTTGCATATATAAAATATAAACAAGTATAACATTTTCATGGCGTGATAGCCCACAAAATATCCATCTCGGTAGAAACAACGGCTAACCATTGAGTTCTATATCTCCCCGCCGCAGACGTATATTTCAGATTCTCGGCTGCTAATTAATATCTCAGTCATGGCAGACGAACTGTGGCAGCGAAATGCAGATGTTTGTAAATTACGGCCGAACCTGGCATCTTGCCACACCATATCGACTGCACAACTTCATAACTTTCGTCTGCGCCCATCTGCATCTGTCTTTTGCTTTGAAATATCACCAAATTATTTTGATCGTTTGGTATGTAAACATTAGAGGGAGAATATAGGAAGAAAAAATAGTCTTAGAATAATTTTCTTCGCGGGTGTCTGAACATTATATTTTTAAGATATATAAACATAAGAATTTTGTACAAATATATTTTCATTATGGTCTTTTGAATATTAGTTTTATATTTATTTTTCATTTTATAATCCGAAATTATATATCTCGCGGAGTGTTAATATATATTACCTATTGTACGTGTCTCTAATAAAACTGGACAAAAGTGTTGAGACCAATCTTAAATTTCTTTAAATTTTCAACAATTAGATTAGATTTATTCCGATAGATGGCGCAAGCCATCAATAACTTACAGTTTCAC
>CP092870.1:103168771-103191417 GCA_030710605.1 Cordylochernes scorpioides | reverse complement strand
GATTAGGATAAGTTTTTTTTTTTCTTAATTTATCGACATGATCCCAATATAATTTCACATTAGTGAGATTTTTTTAATACAAGGCAATAACGCGCCTAGAAATATTTATTATAAGCAATATCAATATATAAAAAATGAAATCATTAGAACACACATGTATCTTTCATATACAGTAAGGACAGTAGAAGTTTGGTTTTTGTACAAAAGAAACATTCACGCTTTAATGATTTAATTTACTTTTTTTAAAGAGTAACATCAACGTAATGGCGTCACTTTCATGGCATTAAGTGGGTTGTTATCTATGGCTTAGAGAGGGTAACTGACAATTTCCGAGCAGGAAATGAAACAATGCAACAATGGATCAATATTCCAATTTCCAACAATAAAACTTGAAAATGTGTAAATTTGGTAATAATTGAGTTCTCAGTACAGGAAATCGAAGCCCCTCAGTGATATAAATTTTAATAGCTCCGTCACCCCTCTCTATCTGTTATGTTGAACTTCATTTCTCATCATTCATCATTATTTTTAGCCATTATTATTGGGACTTCTTTTTTTAAATAATCATAGCTTGTGATATTTGTTAATATTTGAATTTGTGGATTGGTTTTTTAAATACATTTCTATCTTGGTACGGAAGTGAACGCTATAATATTGAGATAAATGATAGAAGGAGAAAATTGGAGTTCTACGTTTTAAAAACAAATATGCTTTAAATATTGATTGGTGTGTTTTTTTGGGTATTATTTATATTAATACATTTTTATTTTTAAAAATATATCTAAAAACCATACGCAAAAGGTTTTATTTATTACAAATTTGTTATTTTTGTAATAAAAAAAAACTTATTGCGCGTAAGGTTTTTTAGAATTTTTTTATAAAGGTATAAACTGTAATTTTCTCAATTCTGAATATTACTACATAAATATTTCTCAAATATTTATTATCACATATATTTTATAACATACAATTGTTGGAGATTGTTCACTAAAGGAGGTACTTCTCCTTTTAAAATTGTTGAAGTAAACGAAAAATTGCGCTACAAATTTTAAAATAAAACTACAACCTTTCGCAATAAGTTTCTTTTATTATGATATTTTATTATAATTGTCTTCTAGATGCATTTTTAAAAAAGTGAGTTGCCTCTTTTTTGGCACATATACTTTATGTGAAAAATAGTACAAATTCAATATTGTACTGGGATAAGGTGCATAAATTAAGAAAAAGGCATCTCCTTATCGTGCAACTGAAAGTTGCTGATGGCTTGCGCCATCTATCGGAATAAATATCAACTATTCTCCTTGATTTTTAATTATTCCAGAATTGACCAAATACCCATTCTTGATTAATCAAGAAAAGCTAACCACGGACGCGTTTCGTAGGTACAGCTTGCACCACGCTGATGAGGGCCAACAGCACGAAACGCGTCCGTGGTTAGCTTTTCTTGATTAATCAAGAATGGGTATTTGCCTAATTCTGGAATAATTAAAAATCAACGAGAATAGTTGATATTTATTCCGATAGATGGCGCAAGCCATCAGCAACTTTCAGTTGCACGATAAGGAGATGCCTTTTTTTTAATTTATGCACCTTATCCCAGTACAATATCATCAGTTGCACGATAAGGAGAAGCCCCTTTTTCTTAATATATACTTTCGCTAAAACAAACAAAGGCATTTCTTGACTAATTACATGAGCATTTTAAATGGCAGAGCGCCATCTAGTGAAACAAAAATCAACTAAGTTTAGGCTTGTTCCTTCTATGATCATTTTTACAGAAAAGCATTACTTGTGTTACAAATATTCATATGTAATTCTAAGGAACTTTAATCTCATGTCCATAGTTTTCTAAAAACTTCAAGAATACACTCAGCATTGTCCTATATATAAGCAGAAACCCCATTATAATATTGGAGCTCTAAAAAGCGGTAAATAAACTTGAAAAACTTCTGGGAGGGTTCATCACTGATGAGCCAAGCCTCCTCCGTATATATTATTTTATATTGCAGTAAGGACATTTGAAATCTTGTTTCATTTGTTAAAGATTGATTCGTGTTTAATTATTGTTTTCTTACATTTCTTTTCTACTCAGAATAAGAAAATTGTTCAATAGGTCAGCGTTCCGCATAGAGAATATTATATCTTATTTTTTGTTTTATTATCCTTATATATATAAAAATGAAATGCGAAATCGATGTTTGTTATCGCATCACGCAAAATCTACTGACTCAATCATTATGGAATTTCGCATGTAGGTAGCTGAAGATTTCGTTTAACATATAGGCTATTCAAAAAACTAAAAAAGTTAATGTGCTTTTTTTTTTTAAATAAAAAACCAAAAAGTGTTAGTTCCAGTCTTTTACCGCTAGGGCGCAGCACTGGTCGCGACGATAAATGAATTTGATTTTTTTAAAGCATCGGTGGTTCAGTGGTAGAATGCTCGCCTGCCACGCGGGCGGCCAGGGTTCGATTCCCGGCCGATGCATTTTTTTTTTAACAATTTTTAAAACGCATTTATATTATATCTTCTATATAAATGGAAATTTCATAAGTGGTGTTCGCTAAAAACTTTCGTTACAATGCATCAATTTCGACCAAATTTTCAACATTTATGTAAAACGAGATGGAGCAGGTTTTGCTTAACATCAAAATATTTTTCCTAACTTTAAAATACATAACTTTGCTGTTATCGATAAAATACAAAAAAATTCAACAGAGTTAATTTTATTTATATATAAATACAAAAAAAATCAGCAATTCATTCAACTCAATCTAAAAAAATATTCAAAACAAGCAATATTAAGATAACACCATATGTAAAACAGTCGGCCAAGAAAACAACAACGATATTACATCTTTCTCACATATTCACACACAATCTTGATTAATAATTAAAACTAATCTTTAGCATTGTTTATTATACTTCATAATATATAATATTCGTTAGGCAAACTTTCACTCGGATAAAACCCGGGCGAAGCCGGGTACACATCCGCTAGTATTTTTATATATCCCAACTACAAATAGTACAAGCCATGATAATAATGATGAGCAGTTATCGCCTTCTTTTACTGTATAAGTGGACCGCATGTCTACACATGTAGTAAGCAGTTGGTCTTTTGCACTTGTATTGTACTAGGTCTCTGTTTTGTTACTTGCGATTGCTGGTAAAGTTGGATTTTTTCAAATTCGGACGTGCCATTTAAGTAATTTTCTTCAGAGAAAAAAAGGTTTCCATTGCGGGATTCAACACCGGATCGTGGCTCTCTGAACTATCGAGGGTTTATATTACTTCTCTATCAACCACTATGTATTTAATAAGAGTGAGAAATACCTTTTTGCATATATCCACCTATCAAATATAATTTGCATATCTCCAATATTCTCTAAAGTAAATAAGGACCTCCACCTCAGATATCAACAACCCAAGCAACGACCATTAAGTGGAAAGTTAACATCATGATTATCATAATTAATGTCTCCGCGCGCTATTGGAAATCCGATGTTCGTGGTCCATTAACCAATCAAAAGCCCGTTACATGTGAGCCATTTTTTATTTATTTACCGATAAATAGATACCCGGCCCATTACATGCTAGATAGCATCGACCAGTCTGGTAAATGTGCAAAATTTACACAACGGCGAGCTACTTCAGGTCAAACGGCAATCTAGTGGGTGATCTACAAGAATTTGTAAACTGAGTTTATTGTGAAATAGGTTAATAAATAGGGAGAGAAATCCGTCGATATATTTTGAGAAAAATATATATTTTTAACAGATTCATGTACATTAGTAAATTAAATTTTATTGCTATCTATCGTTAATATTTTACACAAATAAATTTACTGGCAATGCGTTTCTTTTAAATATCCTCAATTATTATCTCTACAGACCTTACTGCAATGATAAAAGTTATTGAATGAGAGGGCTTGGCTCATCAGTAGTGAACCCTCTCAGCGGTTTCGCCAAATTAATCTCTATTTATTCAATAACTCATATCATTGCAGTAAGGTCTGTAGAGATAATATTTGATGATATTTAAAAGAAACGCATTGCCAATAAATTTATTTGTGTAAATTTTTAATTATAGATTCATGTACGTCTTTTTTATATAAATACAACGTTGCAATTTAGAATTTCAGCCTTCTATATTTGTACCCCTATAGTACAAGGTGCTGGGTAATTGGTGACTGTCCTTTGCTCTTTGTTTAACACATTTGTAAACAATAAACATAGCTACATCAAACAATTATTTATTTAGTCCCCAACGTTTCAGTCACTTGCTGTCACTCTACTCAGGGGGAAATGATAGTCACTGAAACGTATCAATAAAAGTATCAATAATTGATTGATGTAGCTATACCTTTTTCTTTTAAACAAACTGTAAACCAACAAATGGTCTTCAATAAACATAGCACCCTCTGAACCGAGCCTTTTCAATTCTTTTTTAATATTCATTTTACTAATTGTAGAAATTGATCCTTTATTTACAATATCAGCAATGTTGAATAGTTCCCCTTTCTACATGCAGACTGCGCTGTATGTATTGTTTAGTTATGTTGACTATTTTTTCAACAAATTCATGTTTCAAGTTATCAGTTTTATAAAGAATTCGGTCTCCAATACAATAGTAGAGCGGTCTGGAGACTGGCGACACCTCTGTAAGGGGTTCACCACTGATAAGCCAGACCTTCCCTTTTTTTATTCGTTTTTATTCCTTGCAATTTTAGTCATGTAGAAGTAGATTTTAATTACATATATTTGAAAAAAAAAGATTTGAAATTATTTCTAATTTTCAATGTTAGGTTTAGATAGTTTGTTGGGTTCAGTTTAGGTGAGGGTGGTGAAGCAAGGATCTAAGAGTGATCTTCCATTCGTTGCGATATATTTGAGGATTTACTATCAAAAGAACAAAATGGTGAACCCACGAGTTTCTTTTGGTTTTGTTCTTTTGACAAAATACTCCTCCGGGTTGTGAACATACAAATTATGATATTTGATAATTATTCGTTTGAACAATTACCTGAAAAAGTGCAGTCGTTTGAAATCACATTTTAAATAGAAGTATATATTTTTAATAATATTAAATCATTTTGTTTCAATTAAACAATCAATAAACTTATTTTTCCAAAAGTATATTAATTCTCAGAGTTTGTAAAATAATATTTCTTATGAAATATGGAAAAATATTTAGAGAATACTCAACTGATATATTTATCACATTTTTAAAAAAGGATGATGATGCTCTCATAAATAGTCAAAATTCAATTATTTTCTAAAAAATACGATATAAATGTATTTTCTGAAATTATATATATACATATTGAATCCGAAATTTCTGTTTTATGTAAATTTATTTTGGCAATCAGCTGGGAGAACAAATATTATTAAATATCAATTTAACAGAAAATAACTAATGTACATATTCAAATGCTCTTAGCGAGAAATAAATTATATTAGATGAAAATGGAAACTAATTGAATAAAACATTGGGTGAAATATTTACAAAGTATAGAAATGTACATACCTCCAATATGTAAATATGTAAAATGCTCAGCTGATTGGGAAATATGCAAAATTTATGTTTATCTCTAGAATAAATTAGCACCTTTAGAATCGCCCCGTATATTTTGTGATGATATAATTATTGTTGTTAATTTCTGTAATTGCCTTCTGTTAAAACTAAACTTAAAATTTTGTTTCACATTTCGTTTAGTGGTTTTGCAAATGTGTATTATGCAAATGTATTTTTGAACTATTTACCACTTTCTGTAGTTACATATTGCTTCTGTCTACCCAACTGCGAGGATTCTGTATGGGACGAATGTCCGTAATAAAGGCTTTGTTGTTGTATTTTTGAACCGTTTAATTAGAACATAGTGTTTTCTTCTTTACATATACACATGTTTTATGTGAATAAGATATTTTAGTATAGAGAAATACTTGCTATTGTCTTGATGGTTTCATAGATATTATATTATGCAATACACAACACATTTTCAATAATCACATCATAGTATTTTATTTTCATAGCAGCTCAAATATAGAACCAAAGACACAAATGTGCATGAGGTATCAAATATAATCAAATATTTATTTATTTTTCATTAATTTCTCATGTGAAAAATCTATTCCATTTTTACTTTTCGAATTATAATTAAAGAAAAATATGTCAGTTCATTTTCTGCAACCTTTTGATCAATTTTGAATTTCGTGAAGTTTCTCTGGCCCTTTAAAGAACTAAAAATATATAAATTATTTCCAATATATTTTGCATATAAAGAAACTACATTTGCATACAAGCATTTACATTTGCATATATGTGAGAAAATATTAGCATGTAAACGATATTGAATTACATTTATGGACAGAAGAAAAAGTTAAGAGATAATACTTACAGGTGATAGAAATATCTTTAAATTGATGAAAACAGAAAATATTCAAGAGCGCAATCAAAATGCGGCCGCACAGGCTTTAGCGACACCAGTTAATTTTAATTTAATAGTTGCATAATTTAAACACCTGAGAAGAGGTAGAGATAGAATTATAAGGTTTTAAAACATATTGTCGAGAATTCGTTTAAATGGGAGCGTGCATCCGGGAATGCCTGTCGCCAATTACACTACAGAAACGGCTGAGCCATTTTTTGCCCGTTTTAAAGGAAAATTACATATTGGTTTATTATCGAACTAATTAGAATATTTCGGTACTAATGACTCTTTCTATTCAACTCTATATGGGGTTAATTCATCCGGGCTGGTATTGTGGGGAATAAGCCGAACAAATGCACACAATTGATATTCTTAAAACTTGGGACTTAAAGTGTTATAACCAAGTTGCTGTTATAACAAGGTGTGTTTTTATAAAGTGTTACCTTTAAAAATATAAACCTTCCTATATCTTGATCTATTTTTGCTCAACTTGCCGGTGTGTTGATGTAATTCATACACTCACAGTTTCCTTTCAAAATATTGTTTCATTGAAAATAAATTTTGAAGTTTTGGAAAAAAAATGCACACACTTTTCATTTTTATTTGCATGAAAGATATAACACAACTTTGCATATAGTGTGCATATATACTAATAACCACCATAAATATACTCTGATAAGGTTATCAAGATATAAAGTGTTTTAACATTATTCCACTAATTGATAAATATTTCTCTACTCACTACCGTCCAATAAAATATATTATGATGCATTAGCGTCATTATTTTTTCCATTGCAGTAAGGGCAGTAGAAATTGTTTATTTTTGAAAAGAATCATACGCGTCTATAATAGTTTCGAATTTTAATAAAATATATATATATAATAATTCCGATTTTACCTTGCCCCGGCCCTCCTATTTTGAACTAAAGTAATATCTCGGTTATATGAAATCCTTTGTATTCAAGAAGTTTGACTCTAGAATCATACGCGTCAAAAATTGTTTATATTTATTATAATTAATATTTAGAGCAACACAACAAGATGTGAAAACACAGAATGTACAAACCCTAATTTACATAGTCTCTCGGAGGTGACGAATTATGTGAAAGAACCGTCCAGAAGTCTCCAACAAAAAAAAAAGAAAAAAAACGTCCCTCAAAGTCAAGATTCCCTCGCGCGTAAAAAGATTCGTAAAAATGAAATCTTGCAGTTTGCTCAATTCTTAAAAAATTGCTGCCTCAACTTTCTTTGTAGACGCTTCCTTTCTTTCTTCCATTCAAATGGTAATCCTCGAGGATGCTAATTTTGATGGAAGTAATTGGCGAGGTTGTCTTTGGAACTTGAATTGTTCAAAAGTTCAAATGTTTTATATTTTTTAAGTTATTTGGAAAATATATAACGTTTACATATATACATATTTCCATATAGAAATAATTTTACGGCATTCTTTACTCTATATAACCATATATGGTAATATATGTCTGAAATATTTTTTTTATTTATTATCTCTAGTACGCGTGGTACAGGCCATGATAATCATGGTGGGTAGATGTGGGCGACTGCTTTTACTGTAAGTGCACCATATGTCTACACATGTGAAAAGCAGTTCGGCTTTTGCACTTACAAATATGCCAGAATCTAGTTTGGGTACTTGCACTCGCTTGTTGCAAGAATGATGGACCATTGGAGCATTTTTTAAAATTAGAAACAAATGTGTAATGCAGGATTCAATCCCGAGTCGTAGCGGTCGAAAACCAACGGTTTAGATCATCCTTCCACAGACTCCTTGAAATAAATAATAAAATTAATTGATACTTTGAGTACTATAGGATTGATAGACGAATATATCCGCTACTTTAAAAATGTATTTCCATTCTGGAAAAAAAAAAAACAACATTGTGTGGGGCGGGTGTTGAATGATGTACACTCATGGACAAAACTTAAGGAAGTTGTACCTTCTAGCATGTATATCGGGATTCTGACAATAACTCTGAAAGATATTACAGTGACCTCTGTTGAAAATTGTCTCTGTCTCCTTAAAAAAAAAGAGACGACCAGCGACATCAAAATCTCTTGACTTACTTAAGTTTTGTCCAAGAGTGTAAGCCGTCCATGCCACGTCTCGGGATCCCGGATTTGGAAGTTTTTTATGAATTAAAAATGTGTTTGAATGTTCCCCGATTTTTGAAAAGGTCACAAGTGAGAGATAATAACCCAACGGAGCTCCTTCAAAAGGTCAAAAGTAGAACTGCTTTCTACATGTATATCTGCGGTATACTTGGAGTAAAAGCTGTCGCTCACTGCCCACCATGATTATCATTGGCCTGGTATAAGTACCTTCCATTGTTACGGAGAATATTTTCCGCATGCTACGGAATATCAATTAACATTATTTTTAATTGTATTAATATCTAAAAATATTGATGTATTGCTTTAAAATACAGTTTATTGAGGTATATTTGTGTATTTTACATCCTCATAACTATTTATATATGAACATTCAATAAAATAACATTATATAAATGTCTTTTTGAAAATAGAGCAATCCATAAATAAATCTTTAATTAAAAAGGCATATATTGGATCAAAATATCATTTATTTTACCAATATTTCAGTTGGCTGAACGCCAACCTTTATCAAGGTGCTATAACATTTTAAAGGCTAAACATTTTAAATTAAACGCTTTAAAATGTTATAACACTTTGATAAAGGTTGGCGTTCAGCCAACTGAAATATTGGTAAAATAAATGATATTTTGATCCAATATATGCCTTTTTAATTAAATATAAATGTCTATAAAAAAGTTCACCTCTGCTGTCAAAATAGACGTTAAAACTAAACGTCATCTATTAAACGTGTCAGAAAAACTTGCGGTAAACTTCCATCTTTGATTTTGTTATAGAAATGGAGAAAACTTTGCCATCTAAGCACCTCTTTGGAAAAATCTGAAGCCTTAATGCATCCTTGGTGAATATCTTGCACTCATGGTCAATTCTGGACGGACGAAGACCATTAGTCTGAAATTATGGTATAAAGGTAGGCGTTCTGAGTTTTCCAAAGCTAGTGTTATGGCTTTGTCACCTTATCGAGTCCGCTAGTTTAAGAAAATAGTAAAATAAACATTCGCGCGCCTTAATGTCTTAATTCGTTATATATAGATTTTTGTTTGATGTCTATATGTGTGGTGGTCGAATGACGAATCGCCTTCATTTTGAAGGGAGAGGTAACTTTATATTTATTACACATATAGACATCAATCAAAAAATAAATGAAGTTAATTATTTAACACCTCATTAAATAACCTAAAACAATTTGCATGGTTATAGAAAGGTTAATACAAAGCAATAACGCGCCATCTATATATAACAAATTGAGACATTAAGACGCGAATGTTTCTTTTCACATATAAATCAATACGTACAATGTAATTATCAAACTATGAAAGTTGCATAAAACTATCCCCACAATTGTTATTTACATATCAGACCTAATTGCGACAAATGTTAACGACACTAGAGTTGTAATTAAGAAATTGAAAATTAGCGCCACAATGAGCCTTACACTTCCTAAGTTTGATTTGCACATCCGCCAAATAACTCTCCCTTTTAACCCAGGCAGACGATTTAAACCAATAACGAACCCCAACGATACCCTGGGCACCCATTATTCCATTCTCTTTATTCTGATTGGTGGAAATTATTAGGGACTTCAATTAACGGCTAAATCATTAATGATACTTATTTCACCTTACTTTAAATGGGAAAAGTAACTTCTCTCGAATACATTCCATCCAATAAAATTAACCCTAAAATAGGGAGGTTTAAACTAGGGTTAGAGTTTGTTAAAATAGCCATCGTTTGGCATCTTTATTCTCCATCTTCATTCTTCCATCTTTATTCCTCCATATATATTGATGTCAGGCTTCACTCTAGCTTTCATTTTATCTGGTATATTGTAGGCTATAGGACGTCATATATATGTAAGATATGAAAATACTAAGCGCGTTTTATTTTAAATAAAAACCTTTTACTGTCCTTTCTGCTTTGATGAAATATATTTAAATAAATTCTTAGGTAATTCTACTGTCCTTAAATATTATTTCCATAATTTACTTAAATTCCAAGCTTATGTATCACCAATTGTCAAAGTGCGTACCGCAAATGATTTTTTTTTGTTCAACCTTTATTTACATAATAGGTAAGCTTTTCGAATCAAGGCTTTTCATCAGATATTTCTACATGAAATTTTATCTACAATGTGTGACCATTATTTATACAATAGTAAAGCCGTAGTGAAGTGGTTCAAGAAACCAGGTCTGGGGGGGGGGGGCTCTCTCTAAGTCTCCCTTGCTGAACAAACTGTAAATATGTAAATATATTCATTTTATAAATATTATCTCGTTGTTTTTTAACATTATCCTCTAATAAAGGTTTTTGAATTGTAAATTGTACAATAGTAGAACAGTCGGGTAGAACACTAAACTTTATTTATTTATGCTTATGAGGTGATACAGCAACGTCTTTACAATTAGAGAGGAGACAAAATGAATCAAATCCAGAAAAAAGAAGTGAACACTAAAATGAGAGGGTTCCTCAGTGATGAGCCAGGCCTTCTTAATTTTCTTTTTCATCACAGTAGTGAGAGTAAGAAATTGGATTCAAATCACTAATTAGTGTTTGAATTATTCCAATTTTTGAGTAAAAGGAAAAATACATTGAGAAAAGGTTTGTAGATTAATGGTAAAAATTAAAACGGATTGTGTTTATCATACGTAATACGCCTATATGTAAATAGAAAAATTTGCATAACCATTGGTGAAGCTCTATCAATCTTGGTAAACTTCAATGAAAGTAAAATTTCCTATATCTCTCCAATATTTATTTATCCATCTAAAATTTGTAGATTATAATTTTCTCTCTTCATATTTTTGTGTTAACTTTGATGGAAACCTTTTTTTTTTCGTTCACTTACTCAATATATTTTAGTGAAGTTAGTTTTTGTTTTTAAAATTCTTTTTTTTTTCACATTCTACACATTCTAAAAAAACCAACCTATCATCACTCAAAATCATATTTAAAAAAAAAGAAGCTTCTAGTAAAGTTAAATTAATTCAAACGAAAAGAATATTTCAAAAGAAAAATATTTTTTTATTATTATTAAAAGTTTTAGGCGTTAAGACACATGTAGAAAAAAGTTGCCATTTTAATTATGATCAGTTAAAAATTTGTAAGCAGAAGATCCCCCATGGGATCTATCATTAGATGAAGCCAGTCTTCATTATAGGCCTAGCACATTAAGGGTTCGATGTAGGGTCCCTTGGGTGGGACGCCATATTGATTTATCTAGGATCATCTCCAACATGGCGGCAGACACTAATTTGTCGGCTTTTAAATAAACTTTTGGCGCCATTTTTAACCCTCGTTTCTTATAAAACTGCATATTTATTTGCCTAGAGAGAAAGTCAAAAAAATATTATAGAATATATCTGAATATAGTGTTGCCTGGAATATCAAGATTAATATAATATATATATATATATATATATTACATAAAATAGTTTACTGTTTATTTTGGAATATTAGAGATATAGAATTAGCACTTGCTGATTGATGATAGAGAATTGAGTATTTGCTTGAAGTTGGTACACATGAGTATTTAAATTGCAGTCGTGGTAAAATAATAAAACATAATAACAATTTGATTTAATTGTGCTTAAGGAATATACAATACATAATTGAGAAAGTAGTGCCTTACTTGAGGCGTGAAGAATGAAGAAAACAAAATACCTATTTACATATCTACATAAATATTGAGCCGGCCAACGGGAAACAACAACAATGAGTTTATATAGGTAAAGCGGCGACGTCTGGCGGTAGACTATAAAATATAATTATGTTACGATGCACTAGCGCGCCATCTGTTATCAAATTACAAAACTATTTTAGAGGCGTAATATTCTTTTTAAAATAAAATAATTTCTACTGTCCTTACTGCAATGGAAAAACAGGTCCTCCCTTTAATTTTTCCATTGCAGTAAGGACAGTAGAAATTGTTAAAAAGAATATTACGCCTCTAAAATAGTTTTGTAATATAAAATATAATGTTTATATAACATATATATAATATATATAAATAGTAATAATGTTGACTTAGAATTTTTAAAGAAGCTGATTCCCAGAAGATCAATCAAACATTATTGATTCACAAGAGAGAGAACAAAACTTATAACATAGTAAACAAAGAGAAACTTATCTTCTTACAGTTAGCGCCTATTTAATTGTGATCTTACACATATACTCTGTGGGAACAATTAATTATTTAAAATATATATATAACAAATAACTCATATTAATATTTGAGATATAACTTGGTGATATGTTTATATTTTCCCTCATATAGTAAAAAATTCTGAATAATTATCTCGGTGATAATTATAAAGATTAAAAATGGAATTTTTATTCTATATTAAATGATATCTTTTGGAAAATAGAGCAATCCATAAATGAATATTTAATTAAAAAGGCATATATTGAATCAAAATATCATTTATTTTACTAATATTTCAGTTGGCTGAACGCCAACCTTTATCAAGGTGTTATAAATGTTGGCGTTCAGCCAACTGAATTATTAGTAAAATAAATTATATTTTGATCCAATATATGCCTTTTTATTTAAAGATTTATTTATTGATTGCTCTATTTTCAAAATATATGTAAAAATGTAGCGTACTTATATTATAAAAAATCTTCAAATTTCCACTTGAAAGTAAATGAATTAGAAAAGATGTTGATGTCAGGATAATTGAAGGAAGAGAAGACAAACTCCAATGAGCTGCTGGGTCAAGGAAGCTATGGGAAGAGCACATAATGAGCTGCGAATGATGGTCGCTAACATTGGAGAATATTTGTCACCATGGTGTCATCAAACGTTGACTTGATGGACGCCAATGACAACATAATTCCCACCATGATTGTCTTCTAACATATCTACATATGTACAGTACACAGGACATGGTATAACCATGGTCTTTTTTAATAATCCAAATTTTACAAATATATCTAAAAATTGGATATATTATTTAATTAAAAAGACATATATTGGATCAAAATATCATTTATTTTACCAATATTTCAGTTGGCTGAACGCCAACCTTTTTCAAGGTATTATAACAAGGATATATTATATATTTCACTTTATATTAAATTATTTTTTTTTTAAATCGCTTTCCATTTTGAAATATAAAATTTTGAAATTTTGAGAACAAAATATATACTTTTTGAAAATAGAGCAATCCATATTTAATTCATTAGATAATAAAAGGCATATATTGGATTTACTAAAATATTTATTTTGCCAATATTTCGGCTGGCTGAACGCCAACCTTTATCGAGGCATTACATTTTTGTACACACAAACTCAGCGCCGCATAGTGTTATAATATCACAGTTGAAATCAATTAAAATACAGAGTAGGTGGGAGAAATTTGTGAATGAAAAAATTATTATAAAAATTGCAATCAAATATGTAAAATATATTAAAATATTAAAGGAAAAAAATGAGTTCTATCTTTATATTTAAAAAATTTGTAATAAGTACATAAAAATAATTCATTAAGAGATAAATGTAAAAATATATGTATCTATTAAAACATTTGAAATTAAATTTAAAATGATTTAAACAATAAACTGTATGAACTTTTTTTAAAACGTTTAACAAAAAAATGTGGGTATTTAAAAAAATTAATTTCAAAATTTAAGGAGATCGATTTATATGTAAGTAAAAAAATTATAAAAATGCATTGAAATGGAAGTTAAAACAATTTAGGATCAATAAATGAGAAAAATTAAATTAAAAGTGGAAACTAAAAAAGTTTAAAGTATTACATGTAATATGTTATATATTTAATGTATCAATACTTTTGCGTTTTGAAGCGATAAATGAAAAAAAAAAACAAAAAACAAAAAAAAAAAAAACAAGTGGTAGGTATTAATTACAGGGGATTACTAATGTGTGAAAATATAATTTAAGAAATCGCGGGTATCACAACAAAATTTAAAAATTCATTAAAGCAAAAAATTAAATAAAGCAAAGTTATGTAATTTAAAAAAAAACGGCACCTCTCCCTTTAAAAAAGTATAAAATAAGTCAATTTAAAAATAAAAATTAACTAATTGAAATTAAAATGATTAGACAAAAAAATTAAGAAGATCTAAATGGTGTGTAGATGTCCGGTAAATCAATTTTTCTATTTATGCTTTCTGTGTCTTCTGCAGAGGCCCAGCTTTCTAAGAACAATCGGCAGTGTTTTTCTTTAATGTTCTGGTATAAAACAGCTGTATTTTCGAAATCCGGAGTGTGGTTGTTTTTCAGTGCATGATCTACAAGGAGAGACAGTGGGTTGTAATTCCTTAGTCCTGATTTGTGTTGATTTAAACGATCTTTAAGTGGTTTGCTGGTTTCACCTATATAATTAGCTTGGCAATTGTTACAAGGTATTTTGTAAATTACGTTGGTTTTGTTTTCCATTTTGTTGATTTGTTTAGTGTCTGGATGGCGTAGGGCCTTTTTTAAATTTAAAGATGATTGATAGGTAGTTATGATGTTGTATCTCTTTAGGACTCTGGCGATGCGTTCAGAGCCGTAGCTGTAGGGGAGGGAGCAGTAAAGTTTTTTTGATTGATCAGGGGTGTTATTTAAAGGTGGAGATTTTGGTTTATAAAAATGTTTTTCGACAAATTTGCTAGGGTAATTGTTGTTTTTTAATTCTCTGAAGATTCTATTTCTCTCCACTATATCATTAAATTTTGAAGAACAATGTGTATCTAATCTTTTGGAGAGAGCTTTAACCACAGCGATTTTATGATGAACTGGGCCAAAAGAATTGAAGTTTAAATAATTTCCTGTGTGGGTTGATTTTCTAAAAATACTAGTTTCTATTTGATTAAACTTTCTTTTAAGCTGTAGATCTAAAAATGCCAGAGAATTATTATTTTCAATTTCATGTGTAAAATTTAAAAACGGTCTTAAATTATTCAAAAATTTTGAAATTACTACAAAATCTGATTCTGTTATGCAAAAAATGTCATCTATGTACCTTTTCCAAAAAATAATTTTGAGTTGTTTTGATTCTGTGACAGCTTGATCAATTTGGTCCATGAAAATGTTGGCTAAAGCCGATGAGATTGGGTTTCCCATCGGTAAGCCTTTGATTTGTCTGTAGAATTTATTTTGGTGGCTAAAATAATTGTGTTCCAAA
Source organism: Cordylochernes scorpioides (assembly GCA_030710605.1). Lineage (NCBI taxonomy): Eukaryota > Metazoa > Arthropoda > Arachnida > Pseudoscorpiones > Chernetidae > Cordylochernes > Cordylochernes scorpioides. The sequence goes on along the minus strand of CP092870.1, from coordinate 103,175,729 downwards.
CAAAGTTTAATTAAATCAATCAAAGCCTCTGTGGAGAAAGGGAAATCTAGGTTTTGATGGGTTTCTGTAAATTTTTGAAGTGCTAGAATAGCTTCATTATGTGGGATTGAAGTGTAGAGTGATTCAACGTCGAAAGATACCATACGGCTGTTATTAGAAATTGAAAGGTCTCTGATCGTTTTTGCAGCTACTGTAGAATTAGGGACAGTGTGGGGAAGTAATTTCTGGAGGGGAGAGATGATGGATGAAATAAATTTAGTGAGGGGGTAAAGAGGAGAACCAGCATAGGAAACAATCGGACGTAAAGGTGTGTTTGGCTTATGTACTTTTGGAAGGCCATAAAAATTTGGTAAATTCTTGTCCTCAGCCTTTAAATTTTCAAATGTTTTTTTGTCTAGTTTATGTGAACGTATGATTTTATTAAGTTTTTTATTAAATTCTTTAGTGAAATTAGGTAAAGGGCTTTTTGTTAATGGTTCATAAATTTCTTTATCTTGAAGTAACTCTTCTACCTTAGTGTTGTAAGCAATTGTGTTCATAATTACTGCATTTCTTCCTTTATCAGAAGGTGTAATAATAATATCTTTATTATGCTTTAACGATCTAATGGCTTGTCTTTCTCCTTGATTTAAATTAGTCTTATTTTTTCGTTCTAAATTTTTAATAATAGGAGTAACTTCTGTTCTAATTTTAGCCTTATTATTATCAGGTAACTGTTTTATCGAATTTTCTATAGCAGCTAGAGTTTTAGGAATATCAATTTTTTTGGAAGGTACGAAGTTTAAGCCTTTTGATAGAAGTGTCGTAATTTCGGGTGTAATTGATTGATTAGAAAGATTAATAACAGTATTTTGGTGAGATTGGGGTTGTGTTTTTTGTTGCCACGTGTTTAATTTTTTTGATTGAATGTTGCGAATAGCTGTGGCTTTATTTTGACATTTGGTATCTAAACACTTATAAAATTTGTCATAAATTTCATCATTTAAAATTCCTTTAAGTTTAGGAACTAATTGTTCAAGATTTGATTGTAATTTGTTTAAATTATAATGACAATTTTTTATTCTAGCATTTAAAAGTTTCTTTCCCGTTTCAAATAATATTTTTCTAGAAAAATGGTTGGCGTTCAGCCAGCCGAAATATTGGCAAAATAAATATTTTAGTAAATCCAATATATGCCTTTTATTATCTAATGAATTAAATATGGATTGCTCTATTTTCAAAACGATTTTAACCAGTTTTGGTACCGACGCGCTTCGCCTAGCAAGAACAATGGAAAGGCTTAGACTTTCTATCAACAGTTGGAAGTTACACTTACATTTTAATCACCAGTGTCTCGCCGCAAGCATAATTCCACCTTCTTTAATTTTAAAAGATCCTGTACGCACAAATTTTTCTAGAAAAATATTATTTGAAACGGGAAAGAAACTTTTAAATGCTAGAATAAAAAATTGTCATTATAATTTAAACAAATTACAATCAAATCTTGAACAATTAGTTCCTAAACTTAAAGGAATTTTAAATGATGAAATTTATGACAAATTTTATAAGTGTTTAGATACCAAATGTCAAAATAAAGCCACAGCTATTCGCAACATTCAATCAAAAAAATTAAACACGTGGCAACAAAAAACACAACCCCAATCTCACCAAAATACTGTTATTAATCTTTCTAATCAATCAATTACACCCGAAATTACGACACTTCTATCAAAAGGCTTAAACTTCGTACCTTCCAAAAAAATTGATATTCCTAAAACTCTAGCTGCTATAGAAAATTCGATAAAACAGTTACCTGATAATAATAAGGCTAAAATTAGAACAGAAGTTACTCCTATTATTAAAAATTTAGAACGAAAAAATAAGACTAATTTAAATCAAGGAGAAAGACAAGCCATTAGATCGTTAAAGCATAATAAAGATATTATTATTACACCTTCTGATAAAGGAAGAAATGCAGTAATTATGAACACAATTGCTTACAACACTAAGGTAGAAGAGTTACTTCAAGATAAAGAAATTTATGAACCATTAACAAAAAGCCCTTTACCTAATTTCACTAAAGAATTTAATAAAAAACTTAATAAAATCATACGTTCACATAAACTAGACAAAAAAACATTTGAAAATTTAAAGGCTGAGGACAAGAATTTACCAAATTTTTATGGCCTTCCAAAAGTACATAAGCCAAACACACCTTTACGTCCGATTGTTTCCTATGCTGGTTCTCCTCTTTACCCCCTCACTAAATTTATTTCATCCATCATCTCTCCCCTCCAGAAATTACTTCCCCACACTGTCCCTAATTCTACAGTAGCTGCAAAAACGATCAGAGACCTTTCAATTTCTAATAACAGCCGTATGGTATCTTTCGACGTTGAATCACTCCTACACTTCAATCCCACATAATGAAGCTATTCTAGCACTTCAAAAATTTACAGAAACCCATCAAAACCTAGATTTCCCTTTCTCCACAGAGGCTTTGATTGATTTAATTAAACTTTGTTTGGAACACAATTATTTTAGCCACCAAAATAAATTCTACAGACAAATCAAAGGCTTACCGATGGGAAACCCAATCTCATCGGCTTTAGCCAACATTTTCATGGACCAAATTGATCAAGCTGTCACAGAATCAAAACAACTCAAAATTATTTTTTGGAAAAGGTACATAGATGACATTTTTTGCATAACAGAATCAGATTTTGTAGTAATTTCAAAATTTTTGAATAATTTAAGACCGTTTTTAAATTTTACACATGAAATTGAAAATAATAATTCTCTGGCATTTTTAGATCTACAGCTTAAAAGAAAGTTTAATCAAATAGAAACTAGTATTTTTAGAAAATCAACCCACACAGGAAATTATTTAAACTTCAATTCTTTTGGCCCAGTTCATCATAAAATCGCTGTGGTTAAAGCTCTCTCCAAAAGATTAGATACACATTGTTCTTCAAAATTTAATGATATAGTGGAGAGAAATAGAATCTTCAGAGAATTAAAAAACAACAATTACCCTAGCAAATTTGTCGAAAAACATTTTTATAAACCAAAATCTCCACCTTTAAATAACACCCCTGATCAATCAAAAAAACTTTACTGCTCCCTCCCCTACAGCTACGGCTCTGAACGCATCGCCAGAGTCCTAAAGAGATACAACATCATAACTACCTATCAATCATCTTTAAATTTAAAAAAGGCCCTACGCCATCCAGACACTAAACAAATCAACAAAATGGAAAACAAAACCAACGTAATTTACAAAATACCTTGTAACAATTGCCAAGCTAATTATATAGGTGAAACCAGCAAACCACTTAAAGATCGTTTAAATCAACACAAATCAGGACTAAGGAATTACAACCCACTGTCTCTCCTTGTAGATCATGCACTGAAAAACAACCACACTCCGGATTTCGAAAATACAGCTGTTTTATACCAGAACATTAAAGAAAAACACTGCCGATTGTTCTTAGAAAGCTGGGCCTCTGCAGAAGACACAGAAAGCATAAATAGAAAAATTGATTTACCGGACATCTACACACCATTTAGATCTTCTTAATTTTTTTGTCTAATCATTTTAATTTCAATTAGTTAATTTTTATTTTTAAATTGACTTATTTTATACTTTTTTAAAGGGAGAGGTGCCGTTTTTTTTTTTTTAATTACATAACTTTGCTTTATTTAATTTTTTGCTTTAATGAATTTTTAAATTTTGTTGTGATACCCGCGATTTCTTAAATTATATTTTCACACATTAGTAATCCCCTGTAATTAATACCTACCACTTGTTTTTTTTTTTTTTGTTTTTTGTTTTTTTTTTTTCATTTATCGCTTCAAAACGCAAAAGTATTGATACATTAAATATATAACATATTACATGTAATACTTTAAACTTTTTTAGTTTCCACTTTTTAATTTAATTTTTCTCATTTATTGATCCTAAATTGTTTTAACTTCCATTTCAATGCATTTTTATAATTTTTTTACTTACATATAAATCGATCTCCTTAAATTTTGAAATTAATTTTTTTAAATACCCACATTTTTTTGTTAAACGTTTTAAAAAAAGTTCATACAGTTTATTGTTTAAATCATTTTAAATTTAATTTCAAATGTTTTAATAGATACATATATTTTTACATTTATCTCTTAATGAATTATTTTTATGTACTTATTACAAATTTTTTAAATATAAAGATAGAACTCATTTTTTTCCTTTAATATTTTAATATATTTTACATATTTGATTGCAATTTTTATAATAATTTTTTCATTCACAAATTTCTCCCACCTACTCTGTATTTTAATTGATTTCAACTGTGATATTATAACACTATGCGGCGCTGAGTTTGTGTGTACAAAAATGTAATGCCTCGATAAAGGTTGGCGTTCAGCCAGCCGAAATATTGGCAAAATAAATATTTTAGTAAATCCAATATATGCCTTTTATTATCTAATAAAATATATACTATAAATATATTTTTTGAAAAAACACTAGAGAAGTTTAAAGATTTAGGTTAAAACTATAAATTACTTTAAAAACTACTGATTGGCCAAATTAAAACAAAACAAAGTCCACAAAAAAAAATTAGAGAAAAACATTTTACCTTCGACTCAATTAAAAAAAAAAATTTGACCAAGTTGGTGAAGTTTAATTGAAGTTCGGATGGAAATGGGGACAATTTAGAAAGTTGCTTATCTCGGCTGCTGTGAAAATAGCTAGGCCTAACTTGTGGATTTCGTCATTCTTCCATTTTTAATTGGCCCCGCCGATTGCTCTAAGATGATGTTTAATATTTAACGAAAAGAGGATCTGATAACCCTGAAATACGTGAACTAAATTCCTTTAAACGTTTTATTGATTTGAGAGTTGTTTTTTTATTATTGTATCTTTCTCTTAATAATATGTTTTTAAGTTCATAAACGTGTGTAATATTTTTTGTAATAGTTAACCTTTTTTATTTTAGATAAATATTGTTGAAGAGATTTTTTTATAAAAGTTACATTAAAAATTAAACGATACATTTATTTTTTTATTAGAAAGTAAAGTTTCTGGAAATAAATGACGTTTTTTTAACGGTCGCTTATCTGAAATATTTGGAAAAATTAACTATTTATATATAAAGACATTTGTAAATATTTCAAATATATCTTTTGGCGTTCAAATGTTCGCAATGCAACTTTTTCGCAGCGGAATCTTTGTTTTTATAAATATTGTAGTCCATTTCCACCTCTCATGTTTTAGATGTATTGACAGGTTAAATCATTTTAATAAAAATAAATTCACTATTATTTTATTTAGTAAGTTTTATATATATATAAAACATTGTGTGTTTAGATTAAAATTTATGAGTCAATTTTTTTAGCTAAAAATTAATTTTGATATAACTACTATTTTTAAAGATTATTATATAAAGGTCATAAGTGTGGAATATTTTTAAAAGGAGAGGTGCCTTTTTTTAGGCGTATTTGTGATCAAAAAACTTTGTTTTTCCAACTGAATTAATGTAATATATTTTTCTCTCAATATTTAATAAGTATTTAAAATATGTATATATAATAATATGTATATAAAAATAGTATTTATTATTAAGTTGTTAACGTGATAATCCTGTTGAAGGACTGACAAGTCCGAAAGCTTGAAAATAAAAAGTTGCATAAGAAACTTAGCCCTGGAAGCTTTATTTATTTTATATTTAAAAATGAATAATTTATTAATCAAAAATAATTTCACGCCACACTTTTTATTGATATAAAATATGAAAAGCTCTCAAACATGATACACATTCGTCGGTTCTATTTATATTAACTTAGAATTTGAATGATAAAGAGCATTTCCGAAAGCTTCTATTGTATTTTATTTACATATGAGGAGTTGCGGTGTGATCTTCTTTTTTTTTTTTTTAGTATTTGCTAGAATACATACAGTCTCTTACAAATATGACATATGCTTAGTCTTCTTGTTATCTTCATATAATACATAGTGCCATCTATCGGTATAAATATGAAATTATCGTTATTATCAGTGCAAATGTTTAAATATATACAGTAAAACCTCGTTAAAAAGAATCGGTAATATAGGGTCCTTTATAACGAACATAAAATAATCCTCAATTCTATTCCACGGTACCATTGAACCATAGCTACAGTGAGCCATGGCTATAGTGAACCATGGCTATAGTAAACCAAAGCTATAGTGAACCATAGCTATAGTGAATCATAGCTATAGTCAACCATGGCTATTGTGAACCATGGATATAGTGAACCATGGCCTTTAGTGAACCAAGGCTATAGTGAACCATGGCTATAGTGAACCATGGCTATAGTAAACCAAGGCTATAGTGAACCATGGCTATAGTGAACCAAGGCTATAGTGAACCAAGGCTATAGTGAACCATGGATATAGTTAACCAAGGCTATAAACCATAGCTGTGGTGAATTGGGGATTAATTTAGGTTCGTTATAAAGGAAAGTTCGCTGTATCTTCGGCCCATTTTAGTGAAGTTTTACTGAACGACTAATTTATAATTTAGTATTTTTATAGATAAACTGAATTTATATATACCCGAATTCGACTTTTGCGCTCACTAGTGTGCCAGAGCCCCATTTAGTATCTGTATTCCTGGTGGGGTTGGACTTTGCAAGATTCAGGGGCCATTGGAGCAATTTCTTATTCAGAAAAAAATGTGTCCAATGCGGGATTCGAACCTGGTTCGTGGCTATCGGAAATCGAAGGTTTATATCACTCGTTCGCCGACCCCATGATTTTAGACTGAATTATAGATCTCACTTAAATAACCATATTTACATACTCTCTATGCAAATCATTTTTTTTTAATAGTGCAGACTGTGCACTTTGCATGTATTGACAAGATGTCAATAAAATTATTTTAATTGTCAAATTGTCTATGCAAATCAAACATGTCAATGAGTTTTCTACCATCCAATGTATAAATGT
>CP092870.1:103062837-103160397 GCA_030710605.1 Cordylochernes scorpioides | reverse complement strand
TAATTAGAAACTGAGGCCTCTTGAATATATAACTCGACTTTTTATCAAAGAAATATTTGCAATTTATTGTTTTTGTTAGTTTCTTAATAGAATCTATTTAATTAGAGATGCTAATTATTTTGGAAGCATTCCCATATCTTTTAACACTCCAGTTTTAAAGAGCACTTGAAATTCAATGTACATAAACAAACATAAATATATAAAACAAACAACATTTGTATTCCAATTCATATAGAAGATATGACTATTTTGCATATAAATTTCATTCACCCCAACTTTTGCAGTGTCATCTGGAGTAAGATAGGCCATGTTAGCTTAGAAACATTTTTGGCAATTTTTGGTCGATTTTATAATTCCTCCTGTTGGAAGATATGAGATCAAAGCCTGTACTTCTTTCTTATCTCCACTCAATCATATCAGGATATCAAGCTTGTAAAGCTTAAGACTTTTGATGGTGTCTGTCAGGGATGAGTAGAGCACATCAATGGATGAGTCAATACAGTCAATAATATGGTTTGTAGGTCCCTGTACTGATGAGAGCCAGTACCTGACACTATGATATACAGTTGGATTAGTTGTCTGAATTATCAAAACGGGTGTTGGGTGACATACCTAATGCTTTGTACAGTAAAGCTCCTCTATGATATTCAATATAATATAATGTACAGTAAAGCTCCTCTATGATATTCAATATAATATAATGTACAGTAAAGCTCCTCTATGATATTCAATATAATATAATGTACAGTAAAGCTCCTCTATGATATTCAATATAATATAATGTACAGTAAAGCTCCTCTATGATATTCAATATAATATAATGTACAGTAAAGCTCCTCTATGATATTCAGTATAATATAATGTACAGTAAAGCTCCTCTATGATATTCAGTATAATATAATGTACAGTAAAGCTCCTCTATCATATTCAATATAAAAAAATGTGAAAAGCTTTCAAAAGCTACAAATATTTCTTACAATGAGTTTTTCAACCACCCTTGTATTTTATTTTCCTGTTGGAATACGAACTATAACCTCTCGAACTACACTCATGGACAAAATTTGGTAAGTGGAAAGTCTTTGACGTCGCCGGTTGTCTTTTTTTTTTTTCTTTAGGGGGACAGAGGTAATTTTGTTTACACTTGGTTATCTCGTGTGTATTCAATAAAGGTCACTGTAATATCTTTCAGAGTTATTGTCAACCCCATATACATGCTGAAAGGTATTACTTACTTAAGTTTTGTCCATGAGTTCTCACTCACTGAACAATTCTAATCTCTAATTGACACCATTTCTTTCTAATCCCATGATATTGCACAATGGTGAAATTTCACTTAACTCAATATAAAATGTTATTTTGGAATATCGAGCAACGCATATTTTAAAAAGAAATTTCACATACGTATTTCGTATTTAAAATTAATATTTATTCTCCAAATCAAATTATTTATATATATTTATATATTATATACATATATGTATATACATTTTATATATATATTATATATGCAAATTTTGTTTTTAAAATTGAAAGATGCTCTTTTAGTGTATACTCCATCCTCTCTGGAGAAATTACATTATTTTCTGCATAATTTATTTATATTTTATGTACATAAATTGTATTTATATTCCTATCAAATGATATTTCTGTAATTGGAATTCTAACGGCAGATATATTGACAAAATCAATAAATCCTAGATTCCTTAGGGATGAATCTTCAATACATACTTCATGTGTGTGGAGACAAAACTTAAGGAAGTTGTACCTATGTAGCACATATATCGGGATTCAGACAATAACTCTGAAAGATATTACAGTGACCTTTATTGAAGACACACGAGACAACCAAGTGTGAACAAAATTGTCGCTGTTTCCTTTAAAAGAAAAAGGACGACCAGCGACATCAAAGACTTCCCATGTCCTTAAGTTTTGTCCATGAGTGTGTATATAATCACAATTTTAAGTCACAAAAAATAAATTAGGAACTTCATTGTGTTAAGTAAGAAATTACTTGTTTTGTGTGTATGTGGGTAAAAGAAAAATGATATCGAATATTTTTCGCTATGGAGAATTGTCTTAAAATGTCTGATTATATTTAGGAATTTATAAAACTCCGATATAAAAAGTATATTTCCACATATGGAGCTGTAGTTTTATTGAAGTAAAAACACAAATCAAAAGACGATTCCATAAAGTCAGCTTTATGGACTAGAAACCAGCTCGAGGGTGGCGCTCGCGTGGCAGAAGTTGGAACTAAAATTAGAAACGTATTTTCATTCCTCTTTAAAGGAAAATTCGAGTGTGACGTCACTTTTATAATTATTATTTATTATCAAAACTCTCTCTTCTTATACACGTGGCCCTAATCTAAGCGGGAGGTAAAAACAATTAAGTCCATTTTAGTTCCCAATTTCGCCACTCGAGCGCCACCGTCGAGCTGTTATTTGATCCATAAAGCGGACTTAATTTGACCTAATATGTTTATATTAAAAATAATTAGAGTGACTCATATAGACTCCAAATACATATTTATATTCTGATTGGATCATAATATGTTTTTTTCCTTTTTAGCCTGTAATATAGCATTAATCCAATGATTCCTTATTTAGTGCAATGATATATATTTATATAAAAGTTGCAATTATAATTTCAATTGTTATTTATCGATAATTTTGATTGATATTTTTATATTATATTTGGGATAATATATATATTAAATATTATATATATGAAAGCCTACTCCACGCTGACGAGCGCCAACAACTCGAAACGCGTTCGTGGACGGGTTTTCTTGATTTACTAAGAAATTGGGTTGGCCAAATATCAGGGATGGCGTCAGGGATGGATTACTAGATGGCGCTCTGCCATCAAAAAGCACATGTGTTACATAGTCAGGATATGCTTTCATTATATTTAATATGAAATATTTTATACTAGACGCCGACCCGGGCTTCGCCCCGGGATTGACCCGTGTGCATATCTACCCGAGTGATATATATTTAGATAAGATTTTTTTTAAATAATTGTTTTTACTCGAGGGAATGTTTGTAGTCTAGTACGTTGATATAATCAATCTATCTGAATATTAGGAAAGGTCAGGTAATTTTTTTGTAGGGTGATGCTCTGAAAAAGAACGCTATACCACTTTATCACTAAACAAATTGGCGAGTCAAAAATAAGCAACCTAAACAATCCATTAGCTTTGCAAGATAAGAACAGAAATAGAGAAATGCATGCAAAATTTTCAACACAAATCAAAATCTTTAATCCTCATTATTTTTTTATTTTTATTTTTTTTGCTTATCCCTAGTACACGTGGTACAGGCCATGATAAGCATGGTGGGTAGTTAGCGACTGCTTTTTACTGTAAGCGCACCACATGTCTACACATGTGAAAGCAGTTCGACTTTGCACTTACAAATGTGCCAGAGCCCCGTTTGGTTACTTGCACTCGCTGGTGGGGTTGGACTTTTGCAAGAATCGGGGGGCCATTGGAGCATTTTTTTTTTTTTTAAACAGAAAAAAGTGTCCAATGCGGGGATCGAACCCGGGTCGTAGTGGTCGTAAACCAAACGGTTTAACCAGCCTTCCACCGACCCCCCTTCCTCATCAGTAATGTATATTAGGTAGGATGAGGTTTATTTTGTTTCTATTACATTACATGGAATAGTTTTTTTTTTTCTAATAAAATTTACTGACCTCTTTGTTCACTGAAACCTAAACAATGTGTATGTTAGACCACTCTTTGTTCAACCTTACACATTGTTTAGGTCTCTTATTAGGTGCAAGATGTATACTTATGCTAAAATGGAAATTTGGGTAAACATAGGTAAATTCATGTTGGGCCAGTATTGTTCAGCAAGCCAACACAGATATAACATTACGGTATGAAGCAAGTTGTGATAAAACTAATATTTCCAATCAAATTATCAAAAAAATAACACATACTATGTAATATAAACACATGTATGTAAAATAAACACAATAATAACCAATAATTAAAAACCATAAATTTTTCTAACACAGTATACTTCTTAAGTAAGAATACCTTACCATGAAGGTTTAAAACCCTACACATTGAAACATGTGAAAAATGTAGCATGTGTGTATGATGGGCTTGAAGAGAAAATATTTAAAAAGATATTTATTGAAACTTTTGTAATACCACACAAAATAAGCATATTTACAGTTACAACTTGTCTAGCACCAAAAGATGTCATTTGGAATATAGAGTTATATCTACGGATATGCAGCAAGAAGGACTTCGATAGAGGATGTAGGCCAGAGAGCAAAGAGAAAATAGGTTCTGGAGGGGACTCAATAGCAGGTAGAGAAACTCTACCTTGTTTACAACAGAGGCCAAAGGGTTCATCTCTAAATCTCAAAGCAGAGCAAACTGGCATACCCGAGACATTTGGCCTATATCGACAGATGAATCAGCTTTATAATCAATATGGGTATTATACTGCAAACCTGAAAACGGCTTATGAGTCCAAAGCTGAATACGCTGAACAGGAACTTGCATAGTTTGTGCAGCTGCGACGCGGGCTTCAGAATACCTAAGACGGCGAAGCGCACGACGCGTCTCACTTTGAAGTGGTGTCTCAATAGCTATAGCATTCCTATATCTCCTGGAAGCAGCCGTATTCCTACCAATTAAAGGTCGGCTGCGGCGAGGCATATTCTGAAAAAAAATATTGAGATTAATAACAAAAGCTTAAAAACCAGCAATTTATAAACAAAGCATAAAAAGTACCTGTCTTTTTGAGGTAAAAATCAAAATTCCTAAATTTTTTCTTCAAAATAACCTTCCAGATATGTTAAAAAGATTATAAAAACTAAAAGCATAATATTAAAAAAAGCTAAAAAATTAATGTAAAAAACCAGTTATCATTAAAAAGCCTCAAAAATAGACCAACCGCAGGACACGGCAATTAAAAAGCATGCTTTTTTGAGGAAAAAAAATAGAAATAAGAAAAATAAGAAATAAGAAAAAGCATGCTTTTTCTTCAAAATAACCTTCCAGATATGTTAAAAAGATTATAAAAACTAAAAGCATAATATTAAAGCTAAAAAATTAATGTACAAAACCAGTTAGCATTAAAAAGCCTCAAAAATAGACCAACCGCAGGACACGGCAATGAAAAAGCATGCTTTTTTGAGGAAAAAAATAGAAATAATTTTCTAAAATACAAAATACAACCCCTATATGTTAAAAAAAAACTATAAATAATCTAAATATAAAATACTTAATCAAATAAATTAAAATATCTTAAATAAAATTTTGAAAAAGGACCTCAAAAAGACAAATAAATGAATCTGTTAAAGAAATCCCTCGCTTATTTAAAATATAAATAACCTATTTTTTAGATACAACCCATATATGTAGAAAATATAATAAATAAACTGTATTTAAAAGATAAAAGCAATAATTAAAAATCTCCATAAGAAAATTTAAAAAAGGACTTCAATAAATAAATACCAAATACCAAATATTTCGAATTAGAGCAGTTATTTTAAACGGCGAATTAGATCAGTTATATCTAAAAATGAAAATATATATAAATAAATAAAACATACAAAATATTTCAAGAGCAGTTATTAAGCTACGCTTGGCATCATAAATGTTCGCATGTAAAGCTATTTCAGGCCTTACATATTTCTAACAACCTTTTTGAAATAGGTTTTTGAAACATGGAAATTATAATACCTCAAATAAATAGAAATAGAGTGAACACAAATAAAACATACCAAATATTTCGAATTAGAGCAGTTATTTTAAACGGCGAATTAGATCAGTTATATCTAAAATGAAAATATATATAAATAAATAAAACATACCAAATATTTCAAGAGCAGTTATTTTAAACGACGAATTAGATCAGTTATATCTAAAAATGAAAATATATAAATAAATAAAACCTAACAAATAAGGCTTCAACTTTTTACGGTATAAAATATGAAAACTATAAAATAAAAGTATCTTAGCATGTATAAAAGTTATTATTAAAATCAATATATATATATAAAAAAGATAGAACGAATTTAGCAAGAAGCGGAAAGTAAACACTTTTGAAAGTATAAATACTTTTACTCTGTTGAATTTTTTTGTATTTTATCGATAACAGCAAAGTTATGTATTTTAAAGTTAGGAAAAATATTTTGATGTTAAGCAAAACCTGCTCCATCTCGTTTTACATAAATGTTGAAAATTTGGTTGAAATTGATGCATTGTAACGAAAGTTTTTAGTGATGTACTCTTATGAAATTTGCATTTTATTAATATAGATATGAAATAAATAGAAAAAAAGGTATGGTGTTGATATTAAAACAAAATAGGCATATCCTGACCACGGTCATATGAGCTTTTTAGATGGCAGTGCGCCATCTAGTGGAACAAAAATCAACTAAACGTTGATTCAACCTGCTTCCTGAAACTAGTTCGTGGTTGGCTTTTCTTGATTTATCAAGTAAATGGGTTGGCCAAGATCAGGGTACAGGTTAAATCAACGTTTAGTTTATTTCTGTTCCACTAGATGGCGCTCTGTTATCTAAATTGCTCATGTGATTGGTCAGGATATGTCTAATTTATTTTTAATCACAAACCATCAGTTAAATCACAAAAATGGGAATGAAATAATTAAAGAAAGGATGTTTCTTTCATACATAGAACAAACTTCTACTGTCTTTACTGCGATGAAAAAATATTGGGAGGGCTTGGCTCATCAGTGGTGAACCCTCCAAGCGGTTTCGCCAATTTAATCTACCAGACTGTTTCTTTAGAGCTCTAATACTGTATTGGACGATTCTGCTTATATATGCTGAAATGAAGGGTGGAATCTCAGAAATGGTATTTAAGCAAAACCATGAACATGAGTTTTTGTGGCAGTAGAATTACATAAAATATTTACATCGAGCAATGCTCTTCCGAAAACAATAAGAACCAATCAGGTATAAATTAATATAAAACAATAAAACGCTATCTATATATAGGAACATGGGGACATGTAAAAATTATTGTTTTGTATTTCTATTTTATGTAAATTTTATTTGCTTTTTAAATTTCATATTTGTTTGTTGCAAATATGCAAAATATTTATTAAATTAAATTTTATTGCCATCTATCGTTAAAATTTTACACAAATAAATTTACTGGCAATGCGTTTCTTTTAAATATCATCAAATATTATCTCTACAGACGTAGAGATAATATTTGATGATATTTAAAAGAAACGCATTGCCAGTAAATTTATTTGTGTGAAATTTTAAAAATATTTATTATCTAATTTATATATTTTTCTATTTAATTGGATTCATTATTTTTTTTGTTGTTGTTGTTTGAATATAATAACAGTAACAAGGTATAACCTTAGTGATTACAATAAAACAAAACTTGATATTTCAAGAAATGTTTTATGTGGATTATTGTTAATTAACCATATCCACAATGGCATTGAATCACGAATATTTCTTTCACACACAGAACAAACCACTAATTCAGCCATGATTACATGATTGCTGAGTTAAAGAGCCCTCTGAGAAGTCCACAATTGGGACTCTCCAGATGGCGTAGCTCCATTAAGTCCTGGAGAAACGTCCCCAATCGATAAAGCTAATTGTAGGCCATTGGTTTCCATTTATCTTTCATTTACCAACGATTTATGTAAATGGAGGCCCTCGTCTTTTATTAACACAACCTTTATCCTTTTCTTATTGAACATGGAGCGTTTTTATTGAAATAATCCATCCAACATATCTAGGTAGAATAATTTGGTGAATTTACTGCCCTACCTGATCTTGTTACCTAATAAAGGAGGCGAACATAGAAAAACGCAAAAAAAAATAAGTTTTCTAGTTAAAATTGTTAGATTTTCTTTTTTTTTTTCACTAGAATAAAATATGAAATAAATAATATAACTTTATTCTTCTAAACACAAAAACAAACTCTTCGTTTCAATTTACAACTCTTTCTTATCTTATATATTCCTCAAAAAAAAAATCCAACAAAACAAAAGTTTGCAAAACAGAATTTTATTTATTACCAGTTGCGACACGCTATATCCGATCTGGATAATTGCGCGTGAAACTATTTACAATAATTGTAGTAGAGTAGGTAACAGAATTATCAAAAAGAAAATAAACAATTAAGAAAAAGAGCATTAAATAAACATATACATTAAACAAATAAGCAAAAACATAAGCAGATAGAAGAAAATGTTTTATACGAATATTACAAGGTATGAAAATTCGAAACTATTATAGACGTGTATGATTCTTCTAGAAATAAAACAATTTCTACTGCCCTTACTGCAATGGAAAAATTAATACAGTAAGGACAGTAGAAATTGTTTTATTTTTAAAAGAATCATACACGTCTATAATAGTTTCGAATTTTAATAACAGATGGCGCGCTAATGCATGATAATATAATTACTAGGTTTATTGTAAGTAATAATAAAACTAATTTTATACTAATTCCATAATCACTTTTAGAGACGATGTGACAAATTATCCTGCTCCAATCAACTTGATGCTAAATATGCAAATATTTATATGTAATTCTACTGTCCTAAAAGCATATGTCCCTAGTTTACTTGAATACTATATTTCTGAAAATCCACCCTTCCATGCAGCATATATAAACAGAATGAGATCCAATACATTTTTAGAGCTCTAATAAACGGTCTGGTAGATTAAATTGGCGAAACCTCTTGGTTCACTACTGATGATTGGTTCACTCCCAATATTTGTATAAATTCTATTGTTTATATAGCTGTAGTTCATTGGAACCTTTTTGTATCATTGTTGACTAGAGGTCAATAAAGTTTGTTTTTCATTCTTTCTCTGTGTATGGAGTTATTCAACACAATTGCCTTAAATGCAGATAAATATTTTGTACAATTAGAAACTGTATAGAGAGACAATTTGACATAATTTTACTGACATTTTGTCAATACATGCTAAGTGCCCAGTCCGGGCATTATATTTAAAGAATGGAGTAATTTCCAATAGAAGAAGAAACACAAGTTGGGAGCTTCTTTATATAAGAGAACGGCCGTACAGGCTTTCGGACAGGACGTCTTTCTACGGATATCTGTTTTGTCTCTCAGGGAGGTTGTATCTCTGGGAAGTGGTCTTTCATGGAGGTTGTATCTCTGGGAGGTGGTCTCTCAGGGAGGTTATCTCTCTGGGAAGTAGTTTCTCAGGGAGGTTGTCTCTCTGGGAGGTTGTCTCCCAGTTAAGTGATCTCTCAGGGAGGTTGTCTCTCTGGGAGGTTGTCTCCCAGTTAAGTGATCTCTCAGGGAGGTTGTATCTCTGGGAAGTGGTCTTTCATGGAGGTTGTATCTCAGTGAAGTGGTCTTTCATGGAGGTTGTCTCTCTGGGAGGTGGTTTCTCAGGGAGGTTATCTCTCTGGGAAGTAGTTTCTCAGGGAGGTTGTATCTCTGGGAAGTGGTCTTTCATGGAGGTTGTATCTCAGTGAAGTGGTCTTTCATGGAGGTTGTCTCTCTGGGAGGTGGTTTCTCAGGGAGGTTGTCTCTCTGGGAAGTAGTTTCTCAGGGAGGTTGTCTCTCTGGGAAGTAGTCTCTCAGGGAGGTTGTCTCTCTGGGAAGTAGTCTCTCAGGGAGGTTGTCTCTCTGGGAAGTAGTTTCTCAGGGAGGTTGTCTCTCTGGGAAGTAGTTTCTCAGGGAGGTTGTCTCTCTGGGAAGTAGTTTCTCAGGGAGGTTGTCTCTCTGGGAAGTAGTTTCAGGGAGGTTGTCTCTCTGGGAAGTAGTCTCTCAGGGAGGTTGTCTCTCTGGGAAGTAGTTTCTCAGGGAGGTTGTCTCTCTGGGAGGTGGTTTCTCAGGGAGGTTGTCTCTCTGGGAAGTAGTCTCTCAGGGAGGTTGTCTCTCTGGGAAGTAGTCTCTCAGGGAGGTTATCTCTCTGGGAAGTAGTTTCAGGGAGGTTGTCTCTCTGGGAAGTAGTTTTTCAGGGAGGTTGTCTCTCTGGGAAGTAGTTTTTCAGGGAGGTTGTCTCTCTGGGAAGTAGTTTCTCAGGGAGGTTATCTCTCTGGGAAGTAGTTTCTCAGGGAGGTTATCTCTCTGGGAAGTGGTTTCTCAGGGAGGTTGTCTCTCTGGGAAGTGGTTTCTCAGGGAGGTTGTCTCTCTGGGAAGTAGTTTCTCAGGGAGGTTATCTCTCTGGGAAGTGGTTTCACAGGGAGGTTGTCTCTCTGGGAAGTGGTTTCTCAGGGAGGTTGTCTCTCTGGGAAGTGGTTTCTCAGGGAGGTTGTCTCTCTGGGAAGTGGTTTCACAGGGAGGTTGTCTCTCTGGGAAGTGGTTTCTCAGGGAGGTTATCTCTCTGGGAAGTGGTTTCTCAGGGAGGTTGTCTCTCTGGGAAGTGGTTTCTCAGGGAGGTTGTCTCTCTGGGAAGTGGTTTCTCAGGGAGGTTGTCTCTCTGGGAAGTGGTTTCACAGGGAGGTTGTCTCTCTGGGAAGTGGTTTCTCAGGGAGGTTATCTCTCTGGGAAGTGGTTTCACAGGGAGGTTGTCTCTCTGGGAAGTGGTTTCTCAGGGAGGTTGTCTCTCTGGGAAGTGGTTTCTCAGGGAGGTTGTCTCTCTGGGAAGTGGTTTCACAGGGAGGTTGTCTCTCTGGGAAGTGGTTTCTCAGGGAGGTTATCTCTCTGGGAAGTGGTTTCACAGGGAGGTTGTCTCTCTGGGAAGTGGTTTCTCAGGGAGGTTGTCTCTCTGGGAAGTGGTTTCTCAGGGAGGTGGTCGCTAGACGTCGTTTAAGGGAGGTACTGCGTAATCCTATTTCCTGAAGAAGCAACATGAAAATTAAAACGACAGTACACCTTGAATTAACCCATTTGTTCAATGAAACGGTCTCAATCGCCCCTAACGGTTTCCAAACACAAAATCCTCTTTGTCGTACGGCCGCTGTAAGCTGCTTAGCGACTTCTTCCATCCAATTGGCCGGCGGAAATTTTAAAAGATTCTCCAGAGATGGCTAATAATCCTGGAACTTAAGATTTGATCGCCATTACTGCGGCAGTTCTACTCCGTGGAAGCTAACTTGGCTCTGAACCTAGAAGTCTTAACAACATATTTAGTAAATATACTGTAAAACACCGTTATAGTGAACCAAGTATTAAGCGAAGCTTTCTTTATAACGAACCTAATATAATTCACAATACTATTCCATGGTACCATTTTGCCATGGCTATAGTGGACCGTGGCTAGAGTAAACCATGGCTATAGTGAACCATGGCTATAGTATACCATGGCTATAGTAGACCAGGGCTATAGTAAACCATGGCTATAGTATACCATGGCTATAGTAGACCATAGCTATAGTATACCATGGCTATAGTAGACCAGGGCTATAGTAAACCATGGTTATAGTGGACCATGGCTACAGCGAACTCAAAGTTTAGTCCCATTGGAGTTTGCTATAGCGACGTTTGTCTTTACTTATCGTGGATTACATCATTGGATCTGTAGAAACATGGAATTCCAAGATGAACTCTGCTGTCTCATCCCTTCACAGAAGATTCAGTAAGACTCCTGGATTGTTTCCTTGTTGCATATTTACAAACCTGAAGCTGCCTCGCGCCCAGCTTGGCTTCACTCACGGAATTCTATCACCCGAATAGAAACCTTCCCAGTAATAATATCTTTTAAGTTTTTTAAAGACATTTCTGACATTTCCCCGAGGGGAGAGGACCGGCGCGACGACAAAAAGCTTCCAAAAGCCATCAGGCCTGACAGGGGGCGGATCAATTGCCCCCCAGGGAGCCCCTGCTCCCCTCTCTCCCCTGGGACTCGGCCCATCCCACCCCTAATTATATGTCCCATGATTGGCCCGTGTCCCATCATCACGTGCGACATGTTTGAACCATTTCGTCTTTATTGCCTTCTCGGCCGATGTAGAGCTGATTGCAGTTCTTGATTGTAATCAATGTTCCGTGGGACGGATGGAGACAGCTCTGTGTCCTCGGTCTATTATGGCAAAGACAGCTCTGTGTCTTCAGTCCATAATAGCAAAGTCAGTTCTGTGTCCTCGGTCTATAATGGCAAAGTCAGTTCTGTGTCCTCGGTCTATAATGGCAAAGTCAGTTCTGTGTCCTCGGTCTATAATGGCAAAGTCAGTTCTGTGTCTTCAGTCCATAATGGCAAAGTCAGTTTTGTGTCCTCGGTCTATAATGGCAAAGTCAGTTCTGTGTCCTCGGTCTATAATGGCAAAGTCAGTTTTGTGTCCTCGGTCTATAATGGCAAAGTCAGTTCTGTGTCTTCAGTCCATAATGGCAAAGTCAGTTTTGTGTCCTCGGTCTATAATGGCAAAGTCAGTTCTGTGTCCTCGGTCTATAATGGCAAAGTCAGTTTTGTGTCCTCGGTCTATAATGGCAAAGTCAGTTCTGTGTCTTCAGTCCATAATGGCAAAATCAGCACAAAGAAGTGGAAAGTCTTCAATCTCGCCGGTCGTCTATTTTTTTTTTCTTTGAAAGAGACAATTTTGCTCATACTTGTTTATCTCGTGTGTCTTCAATAAAGGTCACTGTAATATCTTTCAGAGTTATTGTCCTGATATACATGCTGCAAATTACAACTTATATTTTGTCCATTAGTGTATTATAGCGCGCATAAAGATAAATACGCTTCAATAAAATAACGTAAATTCATTAAAAGATATTTCTCAAACAACGTACCAAGATTGCCTGCGCTTTTGAAGCAATTTCATTTAAGTTTAACAAGTTATTTATTTCAAACCCCAATATTTTCACAATAAAATACAGATTGAATAGTAACTCTCTCTCTTCTCTCTCTTCATTAAATTTCATTATTACCATCAAATGTGATTAGCTTTGTTCCCTATTTGCATATACGCCGTGGTAAATCCGTGTATGAGAGAAATTTATTTTCCTCGGAATTACCGACACCTACTTATTTATGAGCTTGATTGTCTAAACTAAGATTTCCTGTATATAGATTTCATTGTTACCATTAAATACATATAATTAGCTTTTTTACTTTTTTATTCTTTCCACTTGCAGAGAGAGAGACTCCGTCTATATCTACATATAAGACATATATATGTCTCAATAATGGGTTTTTGTGTGTGTTTGTGAAATCCATTTATATTAACACTAAATTTATTTAAATAAAACGAAATTACGAATATATATATTTGACACAAATATTGGAGAACAAAAACAACCTGTCTTATTTATAAACAAGTCTTTTAATCAACTTTTTTTAGTAATAAATGTTATAATGTAGAAATATAATCAACCTGTGTCCAATAATATTCCATCCGGGTCAATGTGTGACTTAAACTAAATTTTCGGCGTCTGCCTAATAAATATTACATATATTCCCCAACTCCAATTAAAAACAAAATACTAAAGTCAAACAAAAAGAACAAGAAATGTTGCCTCTCATAAATATTTTAAAATTAAATAAAAAACGCTACAAAAAAAGTGTATCACGAAATATATTTGTAAAAAGAAAAAAAGAAAGATTTTTATATTCCAAATAAACAATAATGTTAACAATGGATTTTTTTTTCCTTGAAGAAATCTTCAACATCGGCCGAGATTCAATGAAGAGAGGATTTAGAAAAAATAAAAAAAAAAAAAACAAATTTGACCAAAGTAAAAAGGTTTTAAAAGATTGGAGGGATTCAACACAATGGCTCTGAAAGATTTAAACATGATAGCAACATTTAACCTCTTTATAGACAAGAGCAGCTATTTCAAACCTAAATAGAAATTTTATAGCCGAGTATATTTTATTAAACACCAATTATCTATTATTTCCCTTTTTGTAAATAATAATAATATAAAACATTTCGTTATAGTATTTTATGAAAATTAGAAACTATTATAGACGCGTATGATTCTTTTTGAAATTAAACAATTTCTACTGCCCTTACTGCAATGGAAAAATTAATGGAAGGGCCTGGCTCATCAGTGGTGAACCCTCCCAGCGGTTTCGCCAGTTTAATCTACCACTGATGAGCCAGGCCCTCCCATTAATTTTTCTATTGCAGTAACGGCAGTAGAAATTGTTTAATTTCAAAAAGAATCTTACGCGTCTAAAATAGTTTCTAATTTCCATAACAGATGGCGCGCTAGTGCATCGTAATAGTATTTTATCTACAAACATAGTTCAAGGAAATAAACTATTCACTCCTGATTGGCAAACTGAAAGTTGATGATGGTCAACGCCATCTATCGGAACAAATATAAACTAATCATTGATATTTCTCCGTACATATTGGGAAGAAGATATATTTCTTGATAATCAAAGACAAACCAACAATTCAATAAGTAAAGGAATATTTGGTCAATTCTCTGGAATTGAAAAATAAATGATTAGTTCATATTTATGCCGAGAGATGGCGCAAACCATCATAATTTACATATCCACTATATCAGACGATGTTTTTCCCTTATAAGAATTGACATATTGGAATTACACTATATTTTACAAATATGAACTTTAACACAAAGCAATAACGCGCCATCTATACATATAAAACAAAAGGACTTAAAAGCGCGAATGTTTCTTTTATACATAAAACGAACTCTACTGTCCTTACTGCGATGAAAAAATATATTGGGAGGGCTTAGCTCATCAGTGGTGAACCCTCCCAGCGGTTTCGCCAATTTAATCCACCAGACCGCTTCTCAGAGCTCTAATACTGTATTGGATCATTCTGCTTTTATATGCTACACTGAAGGATGGAATCTCAGAAATGGTTTTCAAGTAAACTATGGACATAAGCTTATAGGACAGTAGAATTATATTCAAATATTTGCTTCGAGCAATGCTCTTCAGCAAACTATAAATACAAGGTCATTTGACCTTGTACAATGACCTTGTATTTATAGTTTGCTGAAGAGCATTGCTCGAAGCAAATATTTGAATATAATTCTACTGTCCTATAAGCTTATGTCCATAGTTTACTTGAAAACCATTTCTGAGATTCCATCCTTCAGTGTAGCATATAAAAGCAGAATGATCCAATACAGTATTAGAGCTCTGAGAAGCGGTCTGGTGGATTAAATTGGCGAAACCGCTGGGAGGGTTCACCACTGATGAGCCAAACCCTCCCAATATATTTTTTCATCGCAGTAAGGACAGTAGAGTTCGTTTTATGTATAAAAGAAACATTCGCGCTTTTAAGTCCTTTTGTTTTATAAATATGAACTTTAAAAAATATATCTTATCATTATATATATTCATATATCTTATTTAATATTTGATATATTATAAATTTAAAAGATATGAATTTATATAGGGTTTACTTTTACATATGTAAAACAACACGCATTATATGAACTTTTTCACTAAAAAAAGGTTGTTATAATGATTATGATATAAAAATATTATTTGACATACGGGATTATTATTTATTAATATTCATATTTTTATATTCTCTTATAAAAATGTTGTGTTAGTTGTATATAAATAATAGAAAATACTTCACAAATCATATAGAGATGATATATTATAAAAATCAAAGAAAGCCAAGGCTGAGAAGAATAATTCAATAATGAAAGATCCATTTACCTAACGTCTTTTTTATCCAAACAAATCTTTGCTAAAACAAAAGATAAAATATACCTTTTGGTAGAAGTTTATTTATATATATGCTATATATGGTGGTAAAATATATATAAATAATTAATTTCACATCTTTATATAGATATTCATATTATATTTAAATATATATATAATAGGGGATTTTCAAATCAACTGAGTTCTGAACTTTAATTTTGTTAGTGTTTTCTATTATATATATATGATATTTAATAATGATTTTCTGCTGTTTTGAGATTATTTACTTGTAGAGGAATTATTGGTCATTTGCTTGATTTTGGTATGCAGTCGTGGAAGAGATTATAATGAAATTAGTTATCAAAAATAGCTTTAATTGCGCTAAAGGAATATATGAAAAACATGGTTTGATAAAAGTACTGCCTGGCTTAAGGCGTAAGAATTTTTTAAAAATGCAAAACTTATTTACATAATTGTAAAACGACTTTTGAAGTTTCACCGCATGAGTTTCTTTTCAACGACAATTAAAATTTTATTTTAAGGTGAAATATCGACTATTTCTAACCTTTTAGATGAGGTATGAAAGGATGAATTATGAAGAGTAATGACGAACGGAAAAATAAAAGTGTCCAGGGATGGGAATCGAACCCACAATGTTCCGCTTACCGGGCAGATGCCATGTCCACTAGGCTACCCTGGACGTATTTTTCCGTTCGTAAATGATACATAAAGTAACTTATAATACAATATAATTTACGAACGGAAAAATACGTCCAGGGTAGCCTAGTGGACATGGCATCTGCCCGGTAAGCGGAACATTGTGGGTTCGATTCCCATCCCTGGACACTTTTATTTTTCCGTTCGTCATTACTCTTCATAATTCATCCTTTCATACCTCATCTAAAAGGATAGAAATAGTCGATATTTCACCTTAAAATAAAATTTTAATTTGTCGTTGAAAGAAACTCATGCGGTGAAACTTCAAAAGTCGTTTTACAATTACATGCCGCAGTGTATTATATAATATATTATTTACATAATGTACAAAGGTTTTGAGCCGGCCAAAGGGAAACAACAACAAGGAGTTTTTATAGGGAAAATCTGTGACATCTTGTGGTAGATTTAAACAGTATATTTGAATCTATGATATATAATTTTATTAAAATAATATTTTATATAACATATATATATGTGTGTGTGTGTGGAAAATATAATAGAAAAAATAAATAAATAAAAAGGTCAGGTGTTGATATTAAAAATAAAAAAGGCATATCCTGACCAGTGGTACATGTGCTTTTTAGATGGCAGAGCACCATCTGGTGGAACAGAAATCAACTAAACATTGATTTAACCTGTTCCCTGATATTTGGCCAACCCAATTTCTTGATAAATCAAGAAAAGCCATCCACGAAACGCGTTTCGCGCTGTTGGCGCTCGTCAGCGTGGAGTAGGCTGTAACCACTGCGACCAAAAAGATTTTTGCTGCCAGAGGCTTCTTGAGAAACCAAGATATAATATATTTCGTACACCTTCTATTTTGTGTAGTACTTCTCTGTACCTATATATGTGTTCATGAGTAATGTTATATAAATTTAAATAATAAATACAACAATATATAATTAATCACAGAGCAACAAAGAATTAAAAATTTCTAACATCATAATAATTATATAAAAGGGCATACCTGGGATCTGTAAAGCAAAAAAAAAATATATTTTCTCAAAATATTTCGAGAGATTGCTCCCTCTTTATCAATTTATGATTTATTGATAAAGAGGGAGCAATCTAACGAAATATTTTGAGAAAAAAATGTTTTTTTTTTTCCTTTACAGATCCAGGTACGCCCTTTTATATTATCACTGAATAATTATTTTAAATATTCTGTGGTATATCATCATTAATATTTGCAAGGTCATCACCCCTTACCATTCTTGTATATTATTACTTGTAAATAAATTCTTAGCAATAGTTTGCATTTAATAAATAAATTATTTTTACTTAAACTTTTGTTATACTCGTTATCACTACCGTGACAACTGGTGGAGAAGCTGGAATATTCCCTCGCCGCCCAAGCCGTTAGAAGAAGCCGAAGACTACAAGGACTAGAACCTCAAGAAAACATCGCTATGATCAAGCAAGAGACACAGAAAAAAATGGGTGAGTACCATTTTCAACCTTTTAGAAACCCTTCTATTTTTACTGGAGAACGCAACCAGAATCCAGAAAAATGGCTGAAAGAATTCCATCGCGTCGCTCGCTACAACTGCTGGGATGATTCAATGTGCCTCGCAAATGTTTATTTTTTCCTCCAAGGAACAGCGCACAGATGGTACGAAAATGTTGAAGAGAAAATTAATTCATGGATATTTTTGTGAAAATGTTTTCTCAGAATTTCGGACATCATGTCACCCAAAAAGATCAACTCGCAGAGAACCTCAAAACTCGAGCTCAGGGGAAGGAGGAGACCAGTGATTCTTACATTCAAGATGTTCTCCATCTGTGCAGAGAAGTGAATCCGGCTATGATGGAAAATGAAATAGTTGCACACTTGACGAAAGGAATATCGGAGGAGATATATCAGTCAATCATCATTTTAGACATTGCAAGTATCGATGAGTTCATCAAATGGTGCCGAAAAATCGAGGCTTCAAATAAAAAACGTGTAAATAAACGTGTAGTATTCGACAGACTACCGAATGTTGCCGCCATTGATTCAGCAGACTCTGAATCAATGGAAGACTTAATCCGACGCATCGTGCGTGAAGAAGTTCATCGCGCACTAAATCCCGAGTCAACTACCCTGAACCATCTTCTCTGAAAGAAATTATCCGAGAAGAGATTGAAAAAAACGTAGCTTCAATTTCGAAGCCTATTCAAAGGCCTCCGCCACGACAGTCGTACCCCAACCAAACACGTACATTCAGCCAGGTTCCACGACGTCAGTACCCTACCCAAACACCCATATATAACCAGACGCCACCACAACGAAGAACGAATGAATGGAGGACGCATGACAACATCCCAATATGTTTTAATTGCGGCCGCCCAGGCCATGTTAAGCGATATTGTAGAGAAAGACGACAATGGATGCAGAGACCCGAAGGACACGCACCAAGCACCCAAGAACCTCAAATTGGTAACCACCAAGCCATAAGAAGCCAAATCTACCGCAGACAATCGCCGTATCCAAACAGAGGAAGATCCCCAAGACGCCAGTCCATTTCCCCAGGCCGCCATACAAGCCAATCCCCACGCCGCTACAATCTAGAAAAAAACTAAGCGTCGCGTCTTCTTTCGAGGGGGAAGCCGCGGGTGTGAAAAACCCTCCATCGTCGACAGCCGCTAAATTACAACAAAATTATGTCGAAATCATCATTGATGACATTGCATTTTCTGCTCTGGTCGATTCAGGTTCCTCTTTTTCAGTTATCTCTGATGGATTAAGACGACAATTAAAAAAGACCATGTTCAAGGATAGCGGAATGACTCTGAAAGTTGCTGATGGCAAGAATGTTACATCGATCGGCCGATGCACAATCAGCTTGAGCATCAATGGATTGGAACAGCCGCTTGAGTTTATCGTCCTCCCTAATAGTAACCCAAGTATTATCCTCGGATGGGATTTCCTAGAGGCATCAAATGCCGTGATTGATTGTGGACGCGCCGAAATCAGATTGGAAGAGGCCAAAGATGTACTAAATTCACCTGCTTCCATGGGGAAGGTTGTGGCTAGCAGAAGCGTCGTAATCCCAGCCGAATCTACCAAACTAATAAATGTTATGAGTGAAGAGCTTAATGGGCAAAATCAGGTACTTTTTGAACCTTCGAAAAAGGTATTGATAGGAAAAGGGTTAACACTTCCCTGTGCATTATTCAGGCTTTCCCATAATAAAGGAAAACTTTGGATCGTAAATTCTAGCACCACAGCTCAAATAGTCCCTAAGGGAATGTGCCTAGGAAAAATTCAAAGGGTTGAAGAAAATAACTTGACGGCTATTTCAGAATGTTCTGAATTTAATAAGGAGGTGAAAAATGCGAATCATGCCAGTCATGCTGATAAGAGTGACTTTAAATTTTTACAAAATTTAATTAGTGATGATTTATCAGAAGAGCAGCAGTCTCAAATCTTATCAATTTTAAAACGATATGAAAAAATATTTGATAAAAATAATGAACCTGTAAAGCAAACTTCAGTAACCAAACATAAAATTGAAACTGGAAACCATCAGCATAGACCATATCGAGTCTCCCCTACAGAACGCCAAGCAATCCAAACGGAAGTGGACAAAATGCTAGACGCCGGGATTATACGTCACTCAGAAAGTCCATGGTCATCGCCGGTTATTTTAGTGAAGAAGAAGGATGGTAACTGGCGTTTCTGTGTGGATTACAGACGACTAAACAAAGTTACAAAAAAGAAGTTTACCCACTACCCCGAATCGATGATACACTTGACTCCCTGAAAGGAGCCAAATTTTATTCATCAATGGACCTTCGTTCAGGATATTGGCAAATAGAAGTCGACGAAGCAGATAGAGAAAAAACTGCCTTTATTACCCCTGACGGACTCTACGAATTCCTAGTTATGCCCTTTGGCCTGTGCAATGCCCCTGCAACATTCGAGCGCATGATGGACAAGATATTGAAAGGCCTGAAATGGACGATGGCCCTCTGTTATTTAGACGACATCGTGGTGTATTCCAAATCGTTCAACGAACATTTACACCGGCTTGAAATCATACTACAATGTCTCGACAAAGCCGAGCTACGCCTCAACCCAAAAAAGTGCCTTTTCGGAACCAAAAGAATAAGAGTGTTTGAACACCTCGTCGATAGTAAAGGTATTTATCCCGATCCAGAAAAGATTGAAGCTATCGCCAAGTTTCCTACCCCAAAATCTATAACAGATGTGAGAAGCTTCATTGGCCTATGTTCCTATTATCGTAGATTTATCGAAAATTTTGCTGAGAAAGCTGCTCCTTTACACGAAGTCCTCAAAAAAGATAATAAATTCACGTGGAACTCTGACCAACAGGATGCTTTTGATTCCTTGAAAAAAGCATTGATGTCTGAACCTGTTCTTGCCTATTTCGAAGAACAACTGCCAACCGAGCTTCATACTGACGCCAGCGGTTATGGAATTGGAGCTGTCCTCGTACAGATCAACGATGGGAAAGAGCGACCAGTTGGTTATGCTTCAAGAACTTTATCTAAGGCGGAGAAGAATTACTCAACAACGGAAAGAGAATGCTTGGCCGCAATATGGGCCATCAACAAATTTCGACCGTACCTTTTTGGTCGTGAGTTTGTCATCGTCACTGACCACCACGCTCTTTGCTGGTTATCTAACCTGAAGGACCCGACAGGAAGACTAGCAAGATGGGCTTTAAAACTCCAAGAATACAATGTAACAGTTGTTTATAAAAGTGGACGCAAACACCAAGATGCCGACTGTCTTTCTCGAAATCCTCTCCAACTTGAATCGGAAGAAGCATACAATGATGAGGATGATGATATACCCTCAATAACTGCTCTAACGTGCTTCGAAGCTGAACAAAGAAAAGACCCTAAAATTAATAAATTGATAGATGAAACAGAAATATTTGGTGCCGAATCAAAAGGATATGAAATGTTAAAAGGAACCTTATACAAAAAGAATTTCGACCCCCTGGGAAACCAACACCTTTTAGTTATTCCCAAGCACTTACGCTTAGAACTACTGAAAAGTTTACACGATGCTCCCACAGCAGGTCATCTTGGATTTTCGAAGACATATGAGAGAGTTAAAAACAAATATTTCTGGCCAGGACTTCTCCGGGACATACGGAAGTATGTCGCTCATTGTAAGGAGTGCCAAAGAAAGAAACAATCAACTCAAAGCCACCCGGACTACTTAAGGCCATACCTCCTGCATCCTCCCCTTTTCAGAGAGTTGGAATGGACCTCCTTGGAAGATTTCCCAAGTCTGATACTGGTAATAAATGGATCATAGTCTGTACCGACTATCTTACTCGATTTGCCGTTACTAAAGCCTTACCCACAGGGGAAGCAAAGAAGCAGCCAAGTTCTTAATGGAAGATGTTGTTCTCAAGCATGGAGCCCCCAGAGAAATCATCACGGACCGAGGACGAGTATTCCAATCCAAATTGATTGCGGAACTCACCAATCAATGCTCGTCGATACATCGGTTCACTACAGCGTATCATCCCCAGACGAATGGACTGACGGAGAGGTTAAACAAAACCTTAGCCAACATGATTGCTATGTATGTAAGTGTTGAACAGAAGGACTGGGACGTAATCCTGCCCTACGTCACGTTCGCCTACAACACGGCAAAACAAGATACAACAGGTTTTACCCCTTTTAAACTGATTCATGGACGCGAAGCCGAAACAACTGTAGACACTCTTTTCCCAAATCCGCATGAAGATCTCCAAGAGGATTACAGTCAGAAGATTGCCTCGCGAGTCGAAGAGACTAGGCAGCTAGCAAGATTAGAAACCTTGAAAGCCCAAGAGAAGGACAAGGCCAGATATGACTCAAAGCACGAGGCAATGGATTACAACGTTGGTGACCTGGTATGGATTTTCATCCCGATAAGAAAGGTGGGACTCTCAGAAAAACTGATGAAAAGGTACTTCGGGCCATACAGGGTTACTCGGAAACTCTCTGACGTGACCTTCGAAGTTGAACCTGTGGACCAACCAACCAGAAGACGCCAAACAAGAGACCTTGTCCATGTACTGAGAATGAAACCCTACCATGACCCTGAGGACCAAGCTGATCTGTTCAAGTGATAATTACAGCGGGACGCTGTTCATCTAGGAGGGGGGCAATATCACTGAATAATTATTTTAAATATTCTGTGGTATATCATCATTAATATTTGCAAGGTCATCACCCCTTACCATTCTTGTATATTATTACTTGTAAATAAATTCTTAGCAATAGTTTGCATTTTATAAATAAATTATTTTTACTTAAACTTTTGTTATACTCGTTATCACTACCGTGATAATATAATCTTAATTAATGGATCGCCTTTTGACTCAAATCATAATAATTAATATATATGTGAATACATATATGTGGAAAGAGAAGTAATGGTATATATGTATATATTGTTTTGAAAATAGAGCAATCCATATTTAGATAATAAAAAGGCATGTTTATTGGATTGAATAAAATACCTATTAAAATATTTTATTCAATCCAATATATAAATGCCTTTTTATTATCTAAATATAAATATATATATAAATAAATATAATAAAAATTAAAACTTTTATTGAAAATATTTTTATAAGTATTAGAATATTACTGGACATGACACCACTATTAGAATCTATTTTTAAATTTCTATTTAAAAATTCATTTTCTCTTCAATTTTTATTAGTAACATTCAAAATGAGCCAAGCCCTCCCAATATAATATTTTCATCGCAGTAAGGACAGTAGAAGTTTGTATTATGTATAAAAGAAACATTCGTGCTTTTAAATCCTTTCATTTTATATGTATAGATGGCGCGTTATTGTTTTGTGTTAACATTCCAAATGTTAAATAAAATTTGTCATTCACATATCGTCAGAATGTACTTATATGTATTTCTCTCTCTGAATTATTTCCTCAAACGTATAACTTATAGAACATTATAATATTATATATAACATATTGAATTCAGATGTGACTTGTCATTTAATTTAGCAAAAATTATCCCGTCAAATTGTTCATTTGTAATTCGACCCTAGATTTTTCCAGCTGAACATCTTTTTGGCAAATTCTCAACTTTCCGCCAATCCCTTGTGGATCTAGTGAGACCTGAGCTGGTCTGAAGAGGGCTTTCAGTTCGTAACCTTGGTCTTCGGGTTGGCTTTCTGAATTTTCTAAGTCTGGTGTTATGTGGCTTTGTCGCCGCCTCAAAACCGCTAGTTTTGGAGATGGTTAATAGATGGCGCTAAGTTTTATCGTCTATTTTGACGGGAGAGATGACAGATAAATATTTTTCCCCGGCAAAAGTTGCATATATCAAGTTTGGCCTCAAATACCCATTTCTTCACTTCTCAGGAAGTCTCTAGGACCAAATTGAAGTACAGCCTGCACCACGCTGACAAGGGCCAACAGCTAGAAACGCGTACGTGGTTGGCTTTTCTTGATTTATCAATAAAATGGGTTTGCCAAATATAAGGGAACAAGTTAAATCAATGTTTAGTTGATTTCTGTTCCACTAGATGGCGCTCTGCTATCTAAAAAGCTCATGTGAGTGGTCAGAATATGTCTATTTTGTTCTTGATAAATACTAAAATTTCATTTAAACTCCCATGATTTAAAATAATATTTTCATTATGATAATTGACGAAAGATAAATTAGGTGAAATCTCTCTAAATATATATATATATATATATACTAGCGGACGTACCCGGCTTCGCCCGTGTTTTACCCGAGTAAAGGTTTGTCTAACGAATCTCTCGATAAAGTGAACATTTTTTCCCGGTCCCTTGAAAAATACTCGATAAGTTGAATAAAATCAATATTAATTGATTCCCTCGGTAATTGGAAGTTAAAGGAATAGTATCTTGCCTTGGAATTGTATCATTATTCTTGTCTCAAATAAATTGCCGTGTCATCCTGAATTTTGTCTTTCCTAATTTTCTACATTACAAAATCATCATATCATCATGATAATATTTAGAGCAGATTGTTGAATTATAACAGATAAATTAGAATATTTATCTTGATTATTTTAAAGCGAAAAGTTATTTCAAAAATTTTATTTGCTAGAAACCTTCCCAGTACTATACTAAATAACTTCCCAAAGTTTCATGGCATTACAATGAGTGGTTTGGTCAGGCATAAAGGACAAACAGACCACACACACACACACACACATACATTCATTTTTATATATATAGATATGTCATATAATACTCGTATAATGCGGCTTATGATTGTAAAACGACATTTGAAATACTATCCCGCATGTGTTTCTTTTCAACGAAAAATCAAATTTTATCCCAAGGAGAAATAACGATTATTTCTAACCTTTTGGATGAGGTATGAAAGGGTGAATTGTGAAGAGTAATGATAAATCCCATCCCTGGACACTTTTATTTTTCCGTTTATCATTACTATTCACAATTCACCCTTTCGTACCTCATCCAAAAGGTTAGAAATAATCGTTATTTCTCCTTGGGATAAAATTTGATTTTTCGTTGAAAAGAAACACATGCGGGATAGTATTTCAAATGTCGTTTTACATATATATATATATTAAAAATAAAGAAGGCATCTCATGACACACATGTGCTCGTGGTCAGGAGATGCCTTCTTTATTTTTAATATCAACACCTACGCACTTATCTTTTATTTTTTTCTATTGTTTTTTCATATATATATATATAATAAAAGGCATTTCGGTTGGCTGAACGCCAATCTTTGTCAAAAGTCATTACATTTTAGTATAAACTATTGGAAAATATATTGGCAAATAAACCTTTTCTTCATTCCAATATATACCTTTTTATTATCTAAAGATTTAAATATGGATTTCTTCATATTCAGAACGATATGTTTGTAAAAAATGGGAAACTGCTTCCAATATTTATCCAAAGATCCCGTGTTGTGTTTAAAAAGTTGTAATTAAGGTAAGTTTAGATGATAATCACGTTAATGAGCTGGGGGTATCACCTTCCTGCCATCATTGTTGTTCATTCTTTTTCTAATTTATTAATTTAAATTAACGCTAATATCAAATTATAATTGAATAGTAATTTCCCCATAAATATTTAATTTCCATCTTCTACTTAATTTTACTTGTCATTTCGAATGTTATCTCTCGTTTTATCATTTTAGGGGATGTTTCACATATATTATAAATATATTCTAAGATTATGAAATATTATATATGTACATCGTCTATTTTTTAAAAAAGAAGATAAAGGTTGTTCACACTTGGTTATCTCGTGTGCCTTCAATAAAGGTCACTGTAATATCTTTCAGAGTTATTGTCTCAATCCCTATATATATGTTAAAGGTACAACTTTCTTAAGTGTTGTCCATGAGTGTAAATTGGTTATCTCGTGTGTCTTCAATAAAGGTCACTGTAATATCTTTCAGAGTTATTGTCTCAATCCCTATATATATGTTAAAGGTACAACTTTCTTAAGTTTTGTCCATGAGTGTAAATTGGTTATCTCGTGTGTCTTCAATAAAGGTCACTGTAATATCTTTCAGAGTTATTGTCTCAATCCCTATATATATGTTAAAGGTACAACTTTCTTAAGTGTTGTCCATGAGTGTAAATTGGTTATCTCGTGTGTCTTCAATAAAGGTCACTGTAATATCTTTCAGAGTTATTGTCTCAATCCCTATATATATGTTAAAGGTACAACTTTCTTAAGTTTTGTCCATGAGTGTAAATTGGTTATCTCGTGTGTCTTCAATAAAGGTCACTGTAATATCTTTCAGAGTTATTGTCTCAATCCCTATATATATGTTAAAGGTACAACTTTCTTAAGTGTTGTCCATGAGTGTAAATTGGTTATCTCGTGTGTCTTCAATAAAGGTCACTGTAATATCTTTCAGAGTTATTGTCTCAATCCCTATATATATGTTAAAGGTACAACTTTCTTAAGTGTTGTCCATGAGTGTAAATTGGTTATCTCGTGTGTCTTCAATAAAGGTCACTGTAATATCTTTCAGAGTTATTGTCTCAATCCCGATATATATGTTAAAGGTACAACTTTCTTAAGTTTTGTCCATGAGTGTAAATTGGTTATCTCGTGTGTCTTCAATAAAGGTCACTGTAATATCTTTCAGAGTTATTGTCTCAATCCCGATATATATGTTAAAGGTACAACTTTCTTAAGTTTTGTCCATGAGTGTAAATTGGTTATCTCGTGTGTCTTCAATAAAGGTCACTGTAATATCTTTCAGAGTTATTGTCTGAATCCCGATATACATGCTGAAAGGTAGAACTTTCTTGAGTTTTTGTCTATGAATGTAAATCACTCTCTATTGAAGACCTATAAGCTTATGTCCATAGGTTCCTTAAACACCCCTAAAGACACTATTTAGCAAGATTGATTCTTTAACAATTGAAGAACCTTCTACTGTCCTTACTGTGCTATGGAAACATTATGAGAATATAATTTCATTGGAGAAAGATTTACACTCATGGACAAAACTTAAGGAAGTTGTACCTTTTAGCATGTATATCAGGATTCAGACAATAACTCTAAAAGATATTACAGTTACCTTTATTGAATACACACGAGATAACCAATATACACTCATGGACAAAACTTAAGGAAGTTGTACCTTTTAGCATGTATATCAGGATTCAGACAATAACTCTAAAAGATATTACAGTTACCTTTATTGAATACACACGAGATAACCAATATACACTCATGGACAAAACTTAAGGAAGTTGTACCTTTTAGCATGTATATCAGGATTCAGACAATAACTCTAAAAGATATTACAGTTACCTTTATTGAATACACACGAGATAACCAATATACACTCATGGACAAAACTTAAGGAAGTTGTACCTTTTAGCATGTATATCAGGATTCAGACAATAACTCTAAAAGATATTACAGTTACCTTTATTGAATACACACGAGATAACCAATATACACTCATGGACAAAACCTAAGGAAGTTGTACCTTTTAGCATGTATATCAGGATTCAGACAATAACTCTAAAAGATATTACAGTTACCTTTATTGAATACACACGAGATAACCAATATACACTCATGGACAAAACTTAAGGAAGTTGTACCTTTTAGCATGTATATCAGGATTCAGACAATAACTCTAAAAGATATTACAGTTACCTTTATTGAATACACACGAGATAACCAATATACACTCATGGACAAAACTTAAGGAAGTTGTACCTTTTAGCATGTATATCAGGATTCAGACAATAACTCTAAAATATATTACAGTGACCTTTATTGAAGACACACGAGATAACCAATATACACTCATGGACAAAACTTAAGGAAGTTGTACCTTTTAGCATGTATATCAGGATTCAGACAATAACTCTAAAAGATATTACAGTGACCTTTATTGAAGACACACGAGATAACCAATATACACTCATGGACAAAACTTAAGGAAGTTGTACCTTTTAGCATGTATATCAGGATTCAGACAATAACTCTAAAATATATTACAGTGACCTTTATTGAAGACACACGAGATAACCAATATACACTCATGGACAAAACTTAAGAAAGTTTTCAGACAATAACTCTAAAAGATATTACAGTGACCTTTATTGAAGACACACGAGATAACCAATATACACTCATGGACAAAACTTAAGGAAGTTGTACCTTTTAGCATGTATATCGGGATTGAGACAATAACTCTAAAAGATATTACAGTGACCTTTATTGAAGACACACGAGATAACCAATATACACTCATGGACAAAACTTAAGGAAGTTGTACCTTTTAGCATGTATATCGGGATTCAGACAATAACTCTGAAAGATATTACAGTGACCTTTATTGAAGATACACGAGATAACCAATATACACTCATAGACAAAACTTAATAAAGTTGTACCTTTTAGCATGTATATCGGGATTCAGACAATAACTCTGAAAGATATTACAGTGACCTTTATTGAAGACACACGAGATAACCAATATACACTCATGGACAAAACTTAAGGAAGTTGTACCTTTTAGCATGTATATCGGGATTGAGACAATAACTCTAAAAGATATTACAGTGACCTTTATTGAAGACACACGAGATAACCAATATACACTCATGGACAAAACTTAAGGAAGTTGTACCTTTTAGCATGTATATCGGGATTCAGACAATAACTCTAAAAGATATTACAGTGACCTTTATTGAAGACACACGAGATAACCAATATACACTCATGGACAAAACTTAAGAAAGTTGTACCTTTTAGCATGTATATCGGGATTCAGACAATAACTCTGAAAGATATTACAGTGGCCTTTATTGAAGATACACGAGATAACCAATATACACTCATAGACAAAACTTAAAGAGGTTGTACCTTTTAGCATGTATATCGGGATTGAGACAATAACTTTGAAAGATATTACAGTGACCTTTATTGAAGACATACGAGATAACCAAGTGTGAAAAAAAATAGACGACGTATCAAATATCTTTCAGAGTTATTGTCTGAATCCTGATATACATGGTAAAAGGTACAACTTCCTTAAGTTTTGTCTATGAGTGTATTCAGTTAATATACATTATGAATATATGTG
This sequence comes from Cordylochernes scorpioides, assembly GCA_030710605.1. NCBI lineage: Eukaryota > Metazoa > Arthropoda > Arachnida > Pseudoscorpiones > Chernetidae > Cordylochernes > Cordylochernes scorpioides. The sequence goes on along the minus strand of CP092870.1, from coordinate 103,131,578 downwards.
TGTTTCAAAGAATATATTATAAAATATATCCAATATATAAATAAGAACTTAATCAGTATGTTAATATGTATATGAATGTATATGTTAATTATAAACATCAACACACGGCTATATATGTAAATATGATATTCTAACTAACTCTTCTATATACCAATATTCTAGGCTCATTTTATACAATGTATAATTCAATATAATATAATGCGACTTGTGATTGTAAAACGACATTTGAAAATTATATCGCAAGTGTTTCTTTTCAACGAAAAATCAAAATTTATTTTTATTTTTAAAGGAGAAATAACGATTATTTCTAACCTTAGGAATGAGGTATGAAAGGATGAATAGTGAAGAGTAATGATAAACGGAAAAATAAAAGTTGCCAGAGATGGGAATGGATGGACACTTTTATTTTTCCGTTGAAATTTTGATTTTTCGTTGAAAAGAAACACTTGCGATATAAATTTCAAATGTCGTTTTACAATGTATATTTCATATAGAGAGTATAAATAATACCATTGTTTTGAAAATAGAGCAATCCATAAATAAATCTTTAATTAAAAAGGCATATATTGTATCAAAATATCATTTATTTTACCAATATTTCAGTTGGCTGAACGCCAACCTTTATCAAGGTATTATAACATATTAATGTGTGTCAACAACAAACTCAGCGCCATATAACGTCAATAGAATTAAGTTTTTAAAAAATTCCCATATTGAATAGGAAGAAAAATAAAATAATAATAAATAAATAATAAAAATTGATGTTGTATTTTTCTCTATCTTATACCTATTCTTTCAATCGCTATTTGCAATCAACAACTATCATAAAATTATTCAGTTAATTGTTCGAGTCAAAAGGCGATCCATCAATTAAGTACCTGGATCTGTAAAGAAAAATTCAATTTTTTCTTAAAATATTTCGAGAGAGTGCTCCCTCTTTATCAATTTATTGCACAGTAAACTTAATTTACAAAATCTTGTAAATCACATGAAATCAACTTTGTCATTGACAATCATGTGATCTACAATGATTTTTAAATTAAGAGTTCACTGTGCACTAAATTGATAAAGAGGGAACAATCTCTCGAAATATTATAAGAAACAAATTGTTTTTTTTTTTATTTATTTATAAATTAATATAAATAAAATGTTATAAACTTATTTAGATAAAAGTTTTATGTTAAAGAATATAACACTCTGATAAAACACAGATTCGTATTGAAGATATTTTACAAAGTACGTGAGTTACAACTATCGTATGTTCCAATCGGTTTTATTATGTTGGCAGACGAAAAATATAATACCCAATAGGATTACATTCGCCGAGCCACGTGACCTGATCACGTGATAGTTGTGTCTCCACGACAGCCGCAATCCATTTTACCAAAATTCCAACAAGAATTAGTCTTGACATCTCCTGCAAGTGCTTTTGTATTTTTCTTTAGATCATAGAGTTTCTTTTCTAACTCTTTATTGATTTTGGACTGTTGACCGTTTTCTCTCTCGATACATTTTTCCTATTCAGTATTAAAAAAAATACCTATATAATATTTTTTAAATAAACAGGTTATGTGTCAATTTGGTTTTTTAATCTTGAAATAGAATAATCTATGTTTAGTTAATATTTATTCCGTTAGATGGCACTAGGTATCATTTCAACTTCCAGTTACATCAAAAGGAGAATCTTAAATTACACATTTAACGGTTTCTTCCTCACATTTACCTTTACCTGTATTTACAAGTTATTTACATTAATACATATATAAATATAATATGTAAATACCTATCAGTAAAGAAATAGATAAATTGGCACATCAGGTCCAGATTGACTTATTTATGAATATGGCACAAAATCCTTTCTAGAATAGAAAAGAAATACTTTGTTTGTAAAAAAATGTTTAACATTTTTTTTATTCGAGAAGATAGCAATTAAGACATTGTTTTAATAATTGTTTAAAAGTTAAATTTAAGGAAGTTTCATATTTTGGTCTATTTTTTTTAGAGACAGTTGTTGTTCACACACTTGGTTATCTCGTGTGTCTTCAATAAATGTCACTGTAATATCTTTCAGAGTTATTGTCTGAATCCCGATATACATACTGAAAGGTACAACTTCCTTAAGTTTTGTCCATGAGTGTATCTTTCAGAGTTATTGTCTGAATCCCGATATACATACTGAAAGGTACAACTTCCTTAAGTTTTGTCCATGAGTGTATCTTTCAGAGTTATTGTCTGAATCCCGATATACATGCTGAAAGGTACAACTTCCTTAAGTTTTGTCCATTAGTGTATCTTTCAGAGTTATTGTCTGAATCCCGATATACATACTGAAAGGTACAACTTCCTTAAGTTTTGTCCAAGAGTATATCTTTCAGAGTTATTGTCTGAATCCCGATATACATACTGAAAGGTACAACTTCCTTAAGTTTTGTCCATGGGTGTATCTTTCAGAGTTATTGTCTGAATCCCGATATACATGCTGAAAGGTACAACTTCCTTAAGTTTTGACCAAGTATGTAAATGTAATATCGATGTAAAATGTTTATCAGAATTTCCAAACGCGGGATACCTCCATCCCAAGCTGCTAAAATTATTTTTATTATTTTATATTTTTAAATATGTATGAGGGTTAATTCAATTTCATTATAACAGTTTTAAAATATAAATTACCATATATGTTTTATATTCAATTATATATTATAACCCTGAGCTACTTTGTTTAATAAAATTACTTATTACCATATTTGCATAATGAATATATTATTACATATCTTAATGTGGTGTGATATATATATTGGGGTGTTGTAATGGATAATTTATACATTGTGAGGAAACTGTTTAAAATATAATTCGGGGATTTAAAAAAATTTAAAATAAATAAATTCGATATCTTTTTAGAAGGCGGGGATAAAAACTTCATTTATCAAAATGGCGTATTCAATTTATCTCATGTAAATGAAGAATAAATATGAAAATATTTCTCACCTGGAATTGGATATAAATTATAATAATACAATTATTTGCATATATTGGACAATATATTGAATTATTCTTCAGTTTTCTAATCTGGTGTTGAAATTGTTAGAAAAACACAGAAATGTTTCTTTAAAAGTTTTCTTTAACTTGTAATCCACTTAGTCCCAAGTCAAAAGTAATTTCATTACCAAACTACTCTCTCATTGAAATTTTATTTATTCTTTAAAACTTTATATTTTAGTATATTCTGGGTAAAGTATGTAAATATGGAATTTTTAAATATATTCACCAGGTCATTTCTAATCCACACATTATTGACATCTCATATATTTGATATATATATATTGCCACGTGGAAAATTAGGGAAGACAAACTTCAGGATGAGACAACAATTTATTTAAGACCACAGAACAAACTATGAATGATAAACAAAAGATAAGCAATGAGGGAAGTTTACAGAGTACCGTAGTAAAATATAAACATAAAAAAATGATACTTTTTTAATAAAATAATAAATACTTTGATACAATATTATTGTCGTTTTTTTTTTACAAATATACAGGCAGTCTAAACTTATCAGTTATGTTGGAAGAATGTTGTTTATTTTTATTTGACTAGGAAACTGATCCCCCACGTCATTGAACCAATATGGCCATGTTTGTACATAAAGTGGGTTCAAAGGTAACACGAGGACTCTGCCAGGAGTTGTTGTGTGGTGACGTCGTTCTCTGTATCTGGTGATCTCCTCACATACCTCCGCTCCTTATCAACGCTGGAATAAACGATAAGTATTGGTTTTGTTATAACTTATCGTATGCTTTTATTTACGTCCTTACTTTTTTTGTTGTAATTTTGAGTGTATGTGTTTCTGTGTGTTAAGTTACTTTTATTTTTAAGCCCTAGTATTTTTTTTTATTTTTATGTAAATCCTTTTAAGTAACATTTGTAATTTTATATATAGAGATAAAAAATTTACAGTGAGGAGAAATTTGATCTATAAAAAAAGCTCAACTCTCTCTTCAAGATAGAGGCAAAGGTTATGCGCCATCGATCGTCTCTGAAAACTATCGGACTCGGTTCAGTGACACAACACAGACAACAAAAAAATACAGAACGCCAACCTCGATGGATTTTAGGTTTGGCATCTATTTTGACGGGAGAGGTCACTCTTATTTATAGACCAATATGCTCCCGGAAGAAATATTCAGTGATAAACTATCCATAGAATTAACATGGCTGAACTAAACACCTCTTTAAACGTAAGACGATAACACGCCGTCTATGAGATTTGATAACTAGAATTATAAAGTTTTTCTTTAATTCATTTTTCTAAACAAAAATTGAACAAACTTCTAATGTCCTTACTGCATGTTTTTCTTAAATACCATGACTAGGATTTCAGTGTTGTCCAATATAGTATTGGATCTCTAGAAGAAGCCAGGTGAATTAGATTAGCGAAACCGTTGGGAGGGTTCCCCACTGATGAGCCAAGCCCTCACAATATTTCTAATACAGCAAGGACAGTAGAATTTTGTTTCATTTGAATTTAAGAGAAACATTCGTTCTTCATGGTTCTATTTCATATGTAAACACCTATTCTGAAGTATATTGTCACAGTAGTGATAACGGGTATGAAGATTCCAATGTGGACCTAATGAAATCTAAACATTTCTGCAAGAGTACAAAATCAACAATAATTAACGCGTTCATTATTGTACATTTTATAATTCTGTAGAAGGGCAGAAATTTCCGAAAGCTTGAGAATGCAATAATAAAATGAAAAAAAAACTCGGAAACCTGTTGTATCATTTAAGATCAATTCCTTCCAAAGACAGTCAATATGTCAATAAGTTAGCTATATATGATGTGGCAGAAGAACCTCCCCCCCTCTGTCTATGCCACGCCTGGTAAATAAATAAAGAGAGGGAGTCGATGGTGGGGGAGTGAGTAATGGACCGTAATTTGGGGGGCGATCCCTTGGGACCGCTGGAGCATGCAGGTGGCCGTGCAGTAAATACTGCATATGGTGCAGTAATATGTAAATACGGCGAGCAAGATACTGCATGGTATTGCTGGCAATATAAATATGATTATTGTAATAAGCATTGTAAACATTGTAATGTTGCATTGTAATGGGATCAAACCTATTGAATCCCCCTTGAATCTCAAATATTCAAACAAAACTGATCTACTTCGGACATATAATGAGAGAAAAAAGATTAGAAATGAGTTCATGATGATAAAAAAATTAAACGTTATCAGACGAGGCTTAACTGATTTCTCTCTGATCATTCTCTCCTTTCTACATATTCATACACAGTTCATTTTGACAACAGAGTTACTTTTTTAACGTTTCACACACAAAAAAATATAAAGTACTAGGGTCTAAAGAAACTTAACACGCAGAAACACGTACAATCAAAAGTACAACAAAAAATAAGGACGTAAATAAAAACACATGATAAATTATAACAAAACCAATACTTATCTTTTATTGCAGCGTTGATAAGGAGCGGAGGTATGTGAGGAGATCACCAGATCACAGAGAACGACGTCTCCACACAAAAACTGGCTTCAAGAGTCCTCGTATTGCCTTTGAACCATCTCTATGTACAAACATGTTCACATTCGTCCAATGACGTGGGAGATCTGTTCACTTAACAAATAAACAAAAATCCTCCCACATAACTGAGAAGCTTAAAACTGCTTGTTTTTTTAAATAATTTGACAATCTTTTTCAAAACTTCAGTATAGGGTACAGTGATTCACGATGTAAGATTCTGTCTCATGATACCCATATAAATTGCCAAAATCTCCCATATATGTCCCATACTGCCCGCCCTATATGTACATCCCACCAATCACAGCCCTCCAAAAGCCCCGTCCCAATTTGCACATTCCACAGACCGCAGCCGACATAATTGCTCCATCCGGGGCTTAAATGACGTCGCCTAGATCTATTAATTAGGATTCCAAGTTTAATTAACTTTTTAGCTGTTAATTAAAAATTGAATTAATCTCGGGCAAGTAATAATCAAGTAGCACAAAGCTTGTCATAAACTTTTTAACTCTTTTTCTCTCTTTTCATTAGAACTGGGGGATTATGGGCCATTGTTCGCCAATTTGTCCCTGCCACCTCCATCTATGCAAATTACTGCTTTGCACAACATTGGGGCTTGTACCGGCCGATAATACTGACACAGCCTACATGCCAAACATTATCTGCTGATACATTATTGGTTGATCAAACACCAGTCAATCCGTGTCATGCAAATTAATCGACAATATGCATATAGGTAGCCTAGATTGTTGTTGTTGTTAGGTATTGTGTCAGACCTTTCGAAGTGCTTGTTTCCTACGAACGGATATATATTCGAACGGATATTTACATAAAAACAAATCTGTGATAAAAATAGGTATGCAAATGTGGTATGTAAGGAAATAACGCGCCACATATGCAAATTTAAATTATTAAACGCAATATTTTCCAATAAAACAAACTTTATACTGTTCTCACTGCGATTTTAAAATATATTGGACGATATCCTGGTTTTAATCGGATTAAACTAGCGAAACCGCTGGGAAGATTCATTAATGATGAGCCAGGCATTTCAAATAGTTTTCCATCGCAGTAAGGAAGGTGTTTTATCCGAGATAAATGTGTTGACATTTGATATCTGGGAGACATTTGCCGGGGGATACGACGTGGCTTGACTATTGGATGTTTGTCAAACCCCGTGTTGATCGGTGCTGTTTACCTGAGTGGTATTTCATTTATTTTTTATTTCTCCGCACTGAAATCTAATTCCTTCATACAGTTCTTTTATTCCCGAGATATAGAACAATAGTGATGTGTTTTTAATGATTATTGTAATACAAAGTTTGACAATTATACCGCAAATGTTTCTTTTGAACGAAAAAACGAAATTTATTTTAAGGAGAAATAACGATTATTTCTAACCTTTTTCGTTTATCATTACTCTTTACAATCCATCCTTTCATACTTCATCCCTAAGGTTAGAAATAATCGCTATTTCTCCTTAAAATAAATTTCGTTTTTTCGTTCAAAAGAAACATTTGTGGTATAATTGTCAGACTTCGTTCTACAATCATAAGCCGCATTATATTGTATGATTATTGTAGTTTTAATTTTTTCCAAACTTTGAAAAATGGAACGAATTTTTATAACATGGCCTCCTTTTTAATAATTTGAAACAACAACAGTCATATGGACAAAACTTAAGGAAGTTATACCTTTTAGCATGTATATCGGGATTCAGACAATAACTATGAAAGATATTACAGTGACCTTTATTGAAGACACACGAGATAACCAAGTGTTAAAAAATTCCTTTGCCTCTTTAAAAAGAGACAGACGACCGCGAAGACATTCCACTTCCTTAGGTTTTGTCCATGAGTGTATTGCTAAAGATCTTATTCAATGCCAAAATGTTTAATTAAAGATCGCGGCTCGTCTGTTGTGAACCCTCCCAGCGGTTTCGCCCAGTTTAGACGGGAAAGAATGCTTGAGAGGGTAACTAAAGATGAGTTATGCTCTTTAAACATGTTATCATTTCATTAAAAAATATTATATATATATTTAGCAATAGTTTTTAATTATTTAAAAAACTAGCCATAAATTTTGACTCGTTTCTAATGATATATAGAGATATCTAAGATTATTTAAATATCTAACTTAGTTACATATTGGTTCCAACACTAGAGTTCAACTCTATGTCACCAGACCATGGATCAATCACCTTGGACGATCCTGGAGTCTGTACCCTCGTCTTAAGACACCGTAAATAATAAATACAGGCAGATTCGACTGTATATATGCAAAAATAATAAATATAAATAGCAATGTCTTATGCAAATTTAATGCACAATACATAAAAACCCCGTGAAGTCAGCCAATCCAGACGTCCATAAAGAAACTTCAATACGCCACACGTAGTCGATCTGGGGGGACTCTGAGAGCATCGGTGATTTTATTCGCTCCGCCGTTGCTATGCAAATTGCACGGAGGGTTAAAGTGGGTGGAAGAACGGGCTGATCTCTCTAGAGAGCAGTGTTGCCGATTTCTATGATAATGTTCGGTTTAATTCCCTAATTGCAATTTTTATCTGCAAATTGAATTTGGTCTCCGAGGGCGGATGACTCACCAGCCAGCTAATTGCCCGAGCGGCCACTGCCTCGTTCAATAATTCATACTCGGTCTTTGATCATACCTGGCCTTCCTTAAATGGATTTCCCTCAAGTCTTTTTTATGGCTGATTTTAGAGAGAAGGGCTTTCTGGACCGTCCATTAACCTAATTTAATCAGGTTTTAATTATTAAACTAGTTTAAATATTTAGGGATCATTCTCCTCGACGTTTACAAAGTCTTTTTTATTAGGAGTAAGACAGGATATATGTAAAATTGTTTATATGTAAACATATATATATATGTAGTATAATGGATCATCACTGCAATCGATCATGTCAGAAGTTTCCCTCGGCAATTTAAAGACCAAAAGATAGTATAAAGGTGAAATTGTACCGAGATTATGTTTGTAGTTTGAGGCAAAGGCATTTCTTGATCGCATAACTGAAAGTTGCTGATGGCTTATACCATCTGTCGGAATAAATATCAACTAATGGTTATATTTTTATTATTCCAGAAAATTAACCATTTAAAAAAATGTATTCAGGGGTTTCTCTCTTAATTATTTATTTTCGTTTATATTGTTAATATCAATTGTGAATTATTCATTAATACATAAGGAAGTGGAAAGTCTTTGATATAGCCGGTCGTTTTTTATTTATTTTTTTTTTTTTTTGAGATACAGATAATTTTGTTTACACTAGGTTATCTTGTGTGTCTTCAATAAAGGTCACTGTGTATCAAATATCGCAGGAAAGCTAGAGATATTAATTTTTTAAAAAGAAACTCATCCTTAGAAGCAAGAATTTTTAACTCTAACATTGATACAAAGGATTATGTATTTTATTGAAATATAGAACCAATCTTGTTGTCAATCTGCCCGTTCTTTCACGATGGCAATGCATCTCACAATATTTCGAAAAAAAAAAATGTTTTAATTTTACAGATCGTAATATGTATGCCATTTTTAAATAAGAAAATTTTAGTTAGCAACAGAAAAATGGAGAATAAATGATTCTAATCATTTTTTTCTTATGTAATAAAGTACTTCATTTTTATGTAAATAACCACTTTGCTAAGTAAACATTGCACGCTGATTGGCTGACAACTCAACGATTATTGGTTGATTAGGGTCATGTGATAAGAATGAACCAATTAGCTTGCAAATATCCTGGACACTATTAAACCGATTAACAAAATATATTATAGAGAGAATTGATATTTCACATATTTTATCTGAAATAACTTAAATAAATAACAGGAAAACTTATAAATCTACAAAGTACAGTAATATAAAAGGGGGCATTCCGGGATATAGCAAACCTTCTCTTATAAAGTACTTGAAATACTCCCTATTTTGTTATTATATGGAAGAGTGTGAACTATATATAGAAATATTGAACTCAAATACTTAATCTAAAGTTAATGTCATTAGGGGTTCACTATAGCATGGATTCAAACATTTTGAAGCAATTAGAAGGGTTTTATTAATTCAACTATTTGAAAAATTGAATATCTTAACATGTTATCATACAATATTGTCATTATTGGACTCTCAACGAATAACTTTCACAATTATGCACACTGAAAAATTAATTTTGATATAAAATGGAGAGCTAAATAGTTTATCAAAGACACAAGTATATCTTCGAGCTAGGAGATAAAAACAATAAAAATGGCTCGTGTAGGGAAGAAAAACTGAGATTGATTGATCCTTGGTGGCCGTGGTGGTGAATGGAGCCATCGTTTAAACCACAAGTCTCTCCAGAGTGCCGTAGATTGATTCAATAGGGAGGATGGAGGAATAGTTTTCTGCAGGGAGCGGTGGACAAATGGTGAGAACATCACTGTGACATTTCTCCATCACCAATGTAACCTAGCCAACATAACTGTGACATTTCTCTATCACCAATGTAACCTAGCCAACATAACTATGACATTTCTCCATCACCAATGTAACCTAGCCAACATAACTGTGACATTTCTCCATCACCAATGTAACCTAGCCAACATAACTGTGACATTTCTCTATCACCAATGTAACCTAGCCAACATTACCTTGACATTTCTCCATCACCAATGTAACCTAGCCAACATAACTGTGACATTTCTCCATCACCAATGTAACCTAGCCAACATAACTGAGACATTTCTCTATCACCAATGTAACCTAGCCAACATTACCTTGACATTTCTCCATCACCAATGTAACCTAGCCAACATAACTGTGACATTTCTCTATCACCAATGTAACCTAGCCAACATTACCTTGACATTTCTCCATCACCAATGTAACCTAGCCAACATAACTGTGACATTTCTCTATCACCAATGTAACCTAGCCAACATTACCTTGACATTTCTCCATCACCAATGTAACCTAGCCAACATAACTGTGACATTTCTCTATCACCAATGTAACCTAGCCAACATTACCTTGACATTTCTCCATCACCAATGTAACCTAGCCAACATAACTGTGACATTTCTCCATCACCAATGTAACCTAGCCAACATAACTGTGACATTTGTCCATCACCTATGTAACCTAGCCAACATAACTGTGACATTTCTCCATCACCAATGTAACCTAGCCAACATAACTGTGACATTTCTCTATCACCAATGTAACCTAGCCAACATAACTTTGACATTTCTCCATCACCAATGTAACCTAGCCAACATAACTGTGACATTTCTCCATCACCAATGTAACCTAGCCAACATAACTGACATTTCTCCATCACCAATGTAACCTAGCCAACATAACTGTGACATTTCTCCATCACCTATGTAACCTAGCCAACATAACTGTGACATTTCTCCATCACCAATGTAACCTAGCCAACATAACTGTGACATTTCTCCATCACCAATGTAACCTAGCCAACATAACTGTGACATTTCTCTATCACCAATGTAACCTAGCCAACATAACTGTGACATTTCTCCATCACCAATGTAACCTAGCCAACATAACTGTGACATTTCTCTATCACCAATGTAACCTAGCCAACATAACTATGACATTTCTCCATCACCAATGTAACCTAGCCAACATAACTGTGACATTTCTCCATCACCAATGTAACCTAGCCAACATAACTGTGACATTTCTCCATCACCAATGTAACCTAGCCAACATAACTGTGACATTTCTCTATCACCAATGTAACCTAGCCAACATAACTGTGACATTTCTCCATCACCAATGTAACCTAGCCAACATAACTGTGACATTTCTCTATCACCAATGTAACCTAGCCAACATAATTATGACATTTCTCCATCACCAATGTAACCTAGCCAACATAACTGTGACATTTCTCCATCACCAATGTAACCTAGCCAACATAACTGTGACATTTCTCCATCACCAATGTAACCTAGCCAACATAACTGTGACATTTCTCCATCACCAATGTAACCTAGCCAACATAACTGTGACATTTCTCCATCACCAATGTAACCTAGCCAACATAACTGTGACATTTCTCTATCACCAATGTAACCTAGCCAACATAACTGTGACATTTCTCCATCACCAATGTAACCTAGCCAACATAACTCTAACATTTCTCTATCACCAATGTAACCTAGCCAACATAACTATGACATTTCTCCATCACAAATGTAACCTAGCCAAAATAACTGTGACATTTCTCCATCACAAATGTAACCTAGCCAACATAACTGTGACATTTTTCCATCACCAATGTAACCTAGCCAACATAACTTTGACATTTCTCCATCACCAATGTAACCTAGCCAACATAACTCTGACATTTCTCCATCACCTATGTAACCTAGCCAACATAACTGTGACATTTCTCCATCACCAATGTAACCTACCCAACATAACTGTGACATTTCTCTATCACCAATGTAACCTAGCCAACATAACTGTGACATTTCTCTATTACCAATGTAACCTAGCCAACATTACCTTGACATTTCTCCATCACCAATGTAACCTAGCCAACATAACTGTGACATTTCTCCATCACCAATGTAACCTAGCCAACATAACTGAGACATTTCTCTATCACCAATGTAACCTAGCCAACATTACCTTGACATTTCTCCATCACCAATGTAACCTAGCCAACATAACTGTGACATTTCTCTATCACCAATGTAACCTAGCCAACATTACCTTGACATTTCTCCATCACCAATGTAACCTAGCCAACATAACTGTGACATTTCTCTATCACCAATGTAACCTAGCCAACATTACCTTGACATTTCTCCATCACCAATGTAACCTAGCCAACATAACTGTGACATTTCTCTATCACCAATGTAACCTAGCCAACATTACCTTGACATTTCTCCATCACCAATGTAACCTAGCCAACATAACTGTGACATTTCTCCATCACCAATGTAACCTAGCCAACATAACTGTGACATTTGTCCATCACCTATGTAACCTAGCCAACATAATTGTGACATTTCTCCATCACCAATGTAACCTAGCCAACATAACTGTGACATTTCTCTATCACCAATGTAACCTAGCCAACATAACTTTGACATTTCTCCATCACCAATGTAACCTAGCCAACATAACTGTGACATTTCTCCATCACCAATGTAACCTAGCCAACATAACTGACATTTCTCCATCACCAATGTAACCTAGCCAACATAACTGTGACATTTCTCTATCACCAATGTAACCTAGCTAACATAACTTTGACATTTCTCCATCACCAATGTAACCTAGCCAACATAACTGTGACATTTCTCCATCACCAATGTAACCTAGCCAACATAACTTTGACATTTCTCCATCACCAATGTAACCTAGCCAACATAACTGTGACATTTCTCTATCACCTATGTAACCTAGCCAACATAACTGTGACATTTCTCCATCACCAATGTAACCTAGCCAACATAACTGTGACATTTCTCCATCACCAATGTAACCTAGCCAACATAACTTTGACATTTCTCCATCACCAATGTAACCTAGCCAACATAACTGTGACATTTCTCTATCACCTATGTAACCTAGCCATCATAACTGTGACATTTCTCCATCACCAATGTAACCTAGCCAACATAACTGTGACATTTCTCCATCACCAATGTAACCTAGTCAACATAACTGTGACATTTCTCTATCACCAATGTAACCTAGCCAACATAACTGTGACATTTCTCCATCACCAATGTAACCTAGCCAACATAACTGTGACATTTCTCTATCACCAATGTAACCTAGCCAACATAACTATGACATTTCTCCATCACCAATGTAACCTAGCCAACATAACTGTGACATTTCTCCATCACCAATGTAACCTAGCCAACATAACTGTGACATTTCTCCATCACCAATGTAACCTAGCCAACATAACTGTGACATTTCTCCATCACCAATGTAACCTAGCCAACATAACTGTGACATTTCTCCATCACCAATGTAACCTAGCCAACATAACTGTGACATTTCTCTATCACCAATGTAACCTAGCCAACATAACTGTGACATTTCTCCATCACCAATGTAACCTAGCCAACATAACTCTAACATTTCTCTATCACCAATGTAACCTAGCCAACATAACTATGACATTTCTCCATCACCAATGTAACCTAGCCAACATAACTGTGACATTTCTCCATCACAAATGTAACCTAGCCAACATAACTGTGACATTTTTCCATCACCAATGTAACCTAGCCAACATAACTTTGACATTTCTCCATCACCAATGTAACCTAGCCAACATAACTCTGACATTTCTCCATCACCTATGTAACCTAGCCAACATAACTGTGACATTTCTCCATCACCAATGTAACCTAGCCAACATAACTGTGAGATTTCTCTATCACCAATGTAACCTAGCCAACATAACTGTGACATTTCTCTATCACCAATGTAACCTAGCCAACATTACCTTGACATTTCTCCATCACCAATGTAACCTAGCCAACATAACTGTGACATTTCTCCATCACCAATGTAACCTAGCCAACATAACTGAGACATTTCTCTATCACCAATGTAACCTAGCCAACATTACCTTGACATTTCTCCATCACCAATGTAACCTAGCCAACATAACTGTGACATTTCTCTATCACCAATGTAACCTAGCCAACATTACCTTGACATTTCTCCATCACCAATGTAACCTAGCCAACATAACTGTGACATTTCTCTATCACCAATGTAACCTAGCCAACATTACCTTGACATTTCTCCATCACCAATGTAACCTAGCCAACATAACTGTGACATTTCTCTATCACCAATGTAACCTAGCCAACATTACCTTGACATTTCTCCATCACCAATGTAACCTAGCCAACATAACTGTGACATTTCTCCATCACCAATGTAACATAGCCAACATAACTGTGACATTTGTCCATCACCTATGTAACCTAGCCAACATAACTGTGACATTTCTCCATCACCAATGTAACCTAGCCAACATAACTGTGACATTTCTCTATCACCAATGTAACCTAGCCAACATAACTTTGACATTTCTCCATCACCAATGTAACCTAGCCAACATAACTGTGACATTTCTCCATCACCAATGTAACCTAGCCAACATAACTGACATTTCTCCATCACCAATGTAACCTAGCCAACATAACTGTGACATTTCTCTATCACCAATGTAACCTAGCCAACATAACTTTGACATTTCTCCATCACCAATGTAACCTAGCCAACATAACTTTGACATTTCTCCATCACCAATGTAACCTAGCCAACATAACTGTGACATTTCTCTATCACCTATGTAAATTAGCCAACATAACTGTGACATTTCTCCATCACCAATGTAACCTAGCCAACATAACTGTGACATTTCTCCATCACCAATGTAACCTAGCCAACATAACTGTGACATTTCTCTATCACCTATGTAACCTAGCCAACATAACTGTGACATTTCTCCATCACCAATGTAACCTAGCCAACATAACTGTGACATTTCTCCATCACCAATGTAACCTAGCCAACATAACTGTGACATTTCTCCATCACCAATGTAACCTAGCCAACATAACTGTGACATTTCTCCATCACCAATCTGCAAAGTGGCTTTCTATAAATGGATCAGAAACTGAATCCAGCTTGATCAGATTACTGTCTTCCGACATTTTTTCTTATCTAATTACCATTTCTAATCGAGGAAAGACCTTCCAATCAAAATTGATCTCTTTTTGATAGTTCACAAAAAGATTAACCCCGCGAGTAGTTTTTTGTTGTTTTTATAAATTTGATTGAAAAAAACAACAACGAACCAATCATAATTCGATATAAATTCTCGGGGAGAATTCAAAATAGTTTTTGTACTCAGATATAAAAATATATATTTTAATAATAAAAAGTCGTAAGGTACAGAGCTTTCAAGTTTTTTAAACCTGGTTTTTTCCCCGAATACAACTTTTTTTACCTTTATTGCCATGGAAAGTTTAGCCAAGATAAAATTGTTTTCGAATTTTACTTCGCTTTCTGTTATTTATGAGTAAAGTTAGCGAATAAACAACCGGATAAATATGTTATAATAAATTTACACTCATGGACAAAACTTAAGGAAGTTATACCTTTTAGCATGTATATAGGTATTCAGACAATAACTCTGAAATATATTACAGTGATATTAATTGAAGGCACACGAGATAATCAAGTATGAACAGCCTCTGTCTACTCAAAAAAAAAAAGAAGAAAGAATAGACGACCGCCAACATCAAACACTTTCCACTTTCTTAAGTTTCGTTTCTCCATGAATGTATATATTACGACTTGTAAACCCATCTTTCTTTACTAATATTTCTCCAATATATATTTGCCAATATATATATATGCCAATATACATAGCATACACCTTTAAGGAATTTACTTGGTTTGTGTATTAACCTCCAAACTCTATATCCCCTTACTATCTTATTAACTAGTAAATAAATAGTTAATAAACAGGAGGTAGTGATAGTTAGGTCAGTGTGCCGTTAAGTGAGACGCTATCCCCGTGGGACACTCCTCATCCATCAACCCGCGTTATGCAAATTTGACATCTCGGGGATGGAATAATTCAGCGCGGCTTTTAAAATAATACAATTTCTTCAATTAGTAAACTCGGTGAAGATGACAATATTCGGAAGGATCTATACTCTAGATTTGGTCTGGCCACTCCACAAGCTAATTAGATAAACACCAATTATTCGTGTACATGATCCTTTCAGCAGTTTCGCCAGTTTAATTTACCAGACTGCTCTATCATTGTTGGATTGTTAGGTTTAGAGATCATGAAGTTTGTATAAATTCTCGGTAAGTATTTCTAATGAACTATATGAGTCTTAGCTTTAAAGGCAGTAGAAATATATTAAATATTATACATATAAATAACCTTTGCACAATCACCCTATTTGCATATCCATCTCATGTTAAAAAAGTAATATATATATTCAGTAGAACTCGCTACACCTGACTCACAGCTGTGTCAGTACTTAGGTTGAAAGCCCAATTCCCTCAGAATATATATTCTCTATAAATAATTCCAACAACACTTAGCTGCATACTTCAGTGTTCCCGACCAGAGAGTCTATGCAAATTCCAGAGAGCTAATGGTTCGGGTTGATCCAATTAAATGTCGGCAGAAGATCATTAGACCCCAGTGTTGTGGAGGAATGATTCATCTAATGGGTCCATGGTCAAATCATGCCGCGTGCTCATCTGTGAGTAGTTCACAAGAGATCTGATTACCCTGCTGTCTGTGATTGATTATTCCCCTTGTAAACCACTCCTCAATTTGAACCAATCAAATTCTCCCCCTCTTATGTCTTTCCATAGAACAGGAAATTACGTAGAAAATATAGTATTGCTTTATTCGTCTTTTCCCCAATTGTACATTTAACGTTGAATGAGGTTCCTTAGTTTAAAGTTAAGAAGTGAAAGAGAAATCTTTTCTTTTCTCTAAAATTGGATCAAATCATCTTGCTCTGGAGGCTCTGCTGAATAGGACGACAAATAATAAATCCAATGTATTGGCTCTGTATGAGTTTTACAGGGCTGCGCAAGAGAGGAAACATTGAGAGCCGTATATAAATAGAATTATTCTAAAGTCAAATCATTTTTCTAAAGTCAAAATAATCATATCGATAATTCAACATTGTTGTATTGTTCCTCGTTTGTAATATAATAATGAATTGTTTGGTTTCTTAAGAGATTGTGTTTGACCTTAAATAAATTACAACGTCTAGTTAACATTAGAGGTATGTAAATGAATATGTAAATAAAGGCGATCACCTGTAAATAACTCATATTTTCTAACCAATTATGTACCTGGGCGGTGTAAGGCATAGGTCTTCAATAAAAGGCTTGTGGTTTTTGAATGAGATTTCTTTCTTATAACTTTAGGTATATATTTGCATCAGTTGCCTCCTTTCAACGAATGAGCAAGTCTAGAACGACATCCAGTTCACAATGAGTATCATTTTTATTTGAATTGCAAATTTTAAAGCGAAAATATTTTTGTTATCACAGGCTTAATTCAAGAACCATCGTCTGTTTTCTAATAAGGATTCTTGATTTGAACCTGTAGAAAAAAAACGATATTTTAGCTTGAAAGCTTACAATTCAAATAAAAAACATGAAACAGATTATGAAAAATCTATAATTTTAGTAAAATTTCACAGTTTCACCTTAGATCTTAAATATAGTCTGAAAATCGGCCCTTCCCACTTCACCAGCTTAAACAGCTGTTTGGTAATATCGACCATTTTATAATTCCTCTCTCTTACGATGTTATGAATTCGAAGCCGTCCCTGTATATACTGATGAGGGTCAAATCCCGACATCATGGTTTACAGGTTATTATTTTTATTATTATTACAGAAGCACGGAGTCTATCAGACTATTGTGCTATATTAGAATTATTTACATATATCTTTAATTATTTACACGATGAATTAGTAGTGATTTATATATCTGTGTACAAATTGCTCTAAACTTGCCAAATATTTCATAAGAATTACAGGTTGTTGGATTTTTGTCTGAATTTACCAAAACTGGTGTTGTGGCTCATTATTTATCATCACTACTAGTAGTGGTTTACTGGATGATGATCATAATCATCGTTCTGATGTTAATTAAAGGAAGAGGTGATCCTCTAGGTACGTATGTATCTATCTCACTTATTATGAATCTTACCTACTGGAAATTGGCGCTGCAGAGTATCAGCGTGGGGAGCGAGCTGTATAGGTTTGGCCCACCACAAGTCTTGACGTTATTTATAAAAGAAGAAAAAGAATATTTTTAAAGTTAAATATACTTGGGGAATAAAATTCTATAAACATTTAGTTGGTATTTATTCAGATAGATGGCACTCTTCCCCATATTCATTTTGAGGGGTCATTCATCATTTCAAATACCTAATCTCCTTCTCTTCTTTGACTTCTTTTGCATATACATATATTAGTTAATAAAAGGCATATATTGGATTTAATAAAAGATTTATTTTGCCAATATTTCGGCTGGCTGAACGCCAACCTTTATCAAGGCATTACTTTTTTGTATAAACAAACTCAGCGCCGTATAGTGTTATAATATCACAGTTGAAATAATTTAAAATACAAAGTAGGTGGGGGAAATTTGTGCATGAAAAAATATTCAAAAATTACAATCAGAATAAGTTAAATATCTTAAAATATTAAAGGAAAAATAATGAGGTCTATCTTATAATTTAAAATATTTGTAATAAGTACATAAATATAATTCATTAATAATTCATTAAGAGATAAATGTAAAAATATATGTATCTATTAAAACATTTGAAAATAATTTAAAATGATTTAAACAAAAACTGTAAGAATTTTTTTTTAAGTTTAAAAATAAAATGTGTGTATTTGAAAATTCATTTCAAAATTTTATCGAGATCGATTAATCTATAAGTGAAAAAATATATTTTTTAAATATACATATATGCATATATACCAAAAGAGGCACCTTTCCCTTTACTTGTGCATCAGGACGATGTCACTGTGCACCACTTTAATTGAAAACTTTACTTGTGATGAGAGAGAAATAAAGAAAGAGCCAAAATACCAGTTTTCTGCTTCCCTTACTGCAAGGATACAAATAATGAAAGACCTTGGAGGGTTAACACTGATGAGTCAGGCCCTCCATTATACCATACGCAGTAAGGGCAGTAGAAAATTGTTTTACTTTTTTTAAATATCTTACGTTTCATTAATATATATATATATCCTTAACATGAATCATGAAAATTTCTCTTATAGAATTGTAAATAGTTATAAAACGAAGAGAAAAATGTTTATTAATATGCATGGGCTACAAGCTTTCGGGCTTCAAGCCCTTCGACGGGTACGTACCCGTCGAAGGGCTTGAAGCCCGAAAGCTTGTAGCCCATGCATATTAATAAACATTTTTCTCTTCGTTTTATAACTATTTATATATATCCTTATATATATAAAAATGAAATCCAAAATCGATGTTTGTTATCGCGTTGCGCAAAATCTACAGAATAAATCTTTATGAAATTTCGCATGTAGGTAGCTGAAGATTTCGTTTAACATATAGGCTATTCAAAAAACTAAAAAAGTTAATGTGCTTTTTTTTAAAATAAAAAACCAAAAAGCGTTAGTTCCAGCCTTTTACCGCTTGGGCGCAGCACTGGTCGCGACGATAAATGAATTTGATTGGTTAATAATTAACACGTAGTTTGTTTACACGATGAATGTTAGTTTGTTTACACGATGAATGTTTTTAAAAGGTAAGATTATCCAATCGCCGTGAAACTTTAGGAAGTTATTTACTATACTACTGGGAAGATTTCTGGTTTGAATTTGATTTGAAATAAATATTCTTTGCAATTTTATTTGCAAATTTTCTACTTTAACTCGCAAGCAGCGCCTCTAGCGGCGTCTGGTGAAATTATATTTATAAATTGTAACAATGCTTGAAATGTTTTCCAAGTATAATAAATTTAATTTGAGAATTTAGTAATATAACATTCCAATGACGTAAAAAATTACTTGGCATATCAATATTAATATATATTTAAAGAAAAAATTGTAACGTTTTTGTGTTAAATGTTAAAATGTAATGTTAACATATATTTTTTTACATTGTTAATTTAATTTGCTGTTGTTTTATAAAAATGATGATGCAACTTTAATTGTTGTTGTGAAAATATCTTTATTTACGGAGCTGCTAACCATAATAAATGATTTTTGAGCCCTGAATTGTTGTTGTTTATTATCGTTTGTTTATATAAAAAAATTACATTGTATGTGATGATGATAACAAAAATGAAATTTTTAATTAATATACATAATTCATTGAGAAAAAAGAAATAATTAATTATCAAATTCACAAAAGTGACAATATCTTATTTAAAATATAATAAATGTTTTCAAAAATTATGTGTTTTTTTTCAAAATATATTTAAACGCATATAACAATATTTATATTTATATACGTTTATAAATCAATATATAGGTGGATTGGATGTTTTCTAGAATGGTTTTAACAAATGTTTGTTAGGCAAACTTTTACTCGGATAAAAACTGTGAGAAGCCGGGTACATTCGCTAAATACAGTTATTTACAAATCTTCGTTTGTGGCAAGATACTATTCCTTCAACTTCAAATTACCGAGTGGACCAATTAATACTGATTTTTTCAACTAATCGATTATTTTTCAAGGGACCGGGAAAAAATTATCGAGAGTGTAGACAAGTATAGATTCAGTAGTGATTGGATGTTTGCTAGAATCGTTTTAACAGATGTTTGTTAAGCAAACTTTTACTCGGGTAAAAATCGGGCGAAGCCGGGAACATATATATATATATATGTTTGTCGGCTATGCATGCCCTCAATATGTAACTAATCTCGCTGAAATTTGAACAGGACAGAGAGTTAAATCTGGAAGAGTTTTTTTTTTGTCACACTTTAACCAAGAAAAATTATATTTAACCAAGTACTGAGCAACAATATTTTTTAAGTCAGAAATGATGATGACAATTATGCCGTATCAAGCTTGATTGCATTAAAAAATTCTTTTGGGGAATATTCACTAAAGCAGACCACGGGCGAAGCCAGATAATGATTAATAGTAGGCAGGAACAAAATTCTACCAGCGAACATTCACTCGAGCAGAAGACACACGAAGCCAGGTCATCTCTATATATAAAATATCGTTTCTCGGCCATTTTGCTAAGATCATGTAGTATATCTCTAGATATTTTTATTTATGTATATCTTTTTAAAAATCTATCCAGTAGAGAAAGTTGATATGTTTGCTCGAAAAATAAATTTCAAATATTATATAAATATATGACGTAATGAATTATATTATCATAATATTCTGTGTGTTCCCGAATATCATTATCAATAATATTCGTTAGGCAAACTTTCACTCGGATAAAACCCGGGCGAAGCCGGGTACACATCCGCTAGTACATATATAGTTAGTTTATAATATTTAATTTGCATATATTAATTAAAATGATCCTCATCTCTCTTTATTAAAGTAAAAATATTCCTAAATATTTGAAAGGTAAATATGCAATTACGTTTCAACTCTATAAAGGATAAGTAAAATAATAAGAAATATACCTTCATTAAAATTAATTCTCTGATACATGGAGAGAAATTTGAATTAATTAAATCCCCCAGTACACTTCTAATCCAGAATGTAAATTTAAAACCAGAAGTTCCCCAATTTAATGGTTATTCCTTGCTCTAGAATTACATATTGGTCGTATGTTTGCACAGAGGCGTCAAACACAGAGTATCTAATATGTAGTGTAGCGCTACAGAGCTGATATTTCCTTAAGAAATTCCTTAAAACAGCCAAAAGAAAAGTTGGAATTAAAGTTGCTGAAAGATGTTATTTCACGCTTCCTGGCGATCAAAGAGCAAGTTTTAGGAAAGTATAATTTTTTTTTTTATCCTTTGATAAAACAACATTTTATAAAACAAACAGGAATTTAAGTTATTAAAGAAGGGTTATTTTGAAAATGTTAAATATATAAAATATAATATTTTGATTATATATTTTACTTTATAATACATTTGAAGATATATATACAAGTATGTGCGTACTTGTATGTGCCGGACCTGGAAGCTGTTGTTGGGTTCTGTGCTACCTGGAGTATATCCATGCTTCCCTCCTGTGGTGAATCTGTATAAGACCGGTGGTCTTAATAAAGCTTTATATATATATATAACACAATATAATGCGAATTATGATTGTAGAACGACATTTGACAATTATCCCGCAATTTTTTTTTTTTTTTTGAAAGAAAAATCGAAATTTATTTTAGGGAGAAATACCGATTATTTCTAACCTTAGGGATGAAGTATGAAAGGATGAATTGTGAAGAGTAATGATAAACGGAAAAATAAAGTGTCCAGGGATTCCCATCCCACCTATATATACATATTTGTATCTCTACAGTCCTATAAACTTATTTCCATACATTCCCCTGACCCATCTTTCCTTTCAAAATACACACTCTAAATAGAAAAGCACGGTATAATACAATAGTAGAGCTGTCTGAAGATTAAACTGGCCACACCGTTGAAGGAGTACACCATTGATTAACCATGCCCTCTCATCTACTATTTCCTATCATTGCGGTGAGTTCTGAAGAGGTAGTTTGGATAATTTGTTTGCTTAAAAACATATATTTGTCAAATAATTCCGAGATCGCATTCTAAAGTAGCATTAAATTTGCATATTTATATTTTGTTATTGGTTTGAAAATAGAGCAATCCATAAATAAATCTTTAAATAAAAAGACATATATTGGATCAAAATATCATTTATTTTACCAATATTTCAGTTGACTGAACACCAACCTTTATCAAGGATAAATCAACTTTAATATGTTATAACACCTTGATAAAGGTTGGCGTTCAGCCAACTGAAATATTGGTAAAATAAATGATATTTTGATTCAATATATGCCTTTTTATTTAAATATTTTGTTATGTAAATATGAGGAGGTAAATATATAATTATAAAATGAAAGAATTTAAAATCACGAATATTTCTTTTATACATAATACAAACTTCTACTGTCCTTACTGCGATGAAAAAATATATTGGGAGGGCTTGGTTCATCAGTGGTGAACCCTCCCAGCGGTTTCGCCAATTTAAACCACCAGACCGCTTCTAAGAGCTCTAATACTGTATTGGACGATTCTGCTTATATACGCAGCACTGAAGGATGGAATCTCAGAAATGGTTTTCAAGAAAACTATGGATATAAGCTTATAGGACAGTAGAATTACATTCAAATAACCGCTGGGAGGGTTCACCACTGATGAGCCAAGCCCTCCCAATATATTTTTTCATCGCAGTAAGGACAGTATAAGTTTGTATTATGTATAAAAGAAACATTCGTGCTTTTAAATCCTTTCATTTTATATGTATAGATGGTGCGTTATTGTTTTGTGTTAAAATATATAATTCTCTATTTTAATTAACCAGTAGAAGAACTACCATCAGTACTGATGAGCATGTTTGGAAAACAATACAAAATGGTGAAATGTTTATTGGAGAGATACGCACGTATCACGATTAAAATATAAATAATCAGGAAAAACGAGTATTGGGGAAAAGAGTAATCGAGAGAGCGGATTTTAATTTTTTTAAACTTGGGTGTCAGTAGTGGGCTTCAATTCTGGGGAGCAAGCAAAGAAGGGAATATTTATTAAAACCTTCCATCCTGACGTTAGAAAAACAATCATGGCTTTCATTTACATGCAAATTAAAGGCAGGAGAATTCTCCGTCAAACTTTATTTTAAATGAAATTCCATTAGTATAGAGAGAGAGGGAATTAATAAAACTATCGTTTAACTAGAGGTAACTATTTCTGGTTTAATATAGGGAAACTCTCTTCTTTATTTACACACCTCTGCTGAGAGATATGTTAATAGGAATGGGGAGAAAACAAGATTGACTGTTTTTGTCCAATATAGAGGATTTAGTCAAATTATTTGTTGATTATATTAAAATTAAAGGATTCTTATACCCACAAGATATTCAGAAGAAATGAAAACATGGAAGCACGAATATTTCTTTTACACATAAAACAAACTTCTACTGTCCTTACTGCGATGAAAGAAATATTGAGAGGGCTTGGTTCATCAGTGGTGAACCCTCCCAGCGGTTTTACTAATTTAATCTACCAGACCGCTTCTTAGAGCTCTAATACTGTATTGGACGATTCTGCTCATATATGTTACACTGAAAGGTGGAATCTCAGAAATAGTATTCAAGAAATCTATGCACAAATGTTTTTAGGAAAGTAGAATTGCCTATAAGTAAAATTTGTGAAGAAACATTCTTGTTTTAATTCTTCCATTTCTGATATATTAAAATGACGCGTTATTGCCTTATATTTAATTTATTATAATAACGATTAGATTCGATAAGGATAAGTTTCTTTATTTGTAAAATTAATTCGAGCTTTCGGGCGCAAGCTGCCCTTCTACAGGAATAAAGGATACAATTTCAAATAAACATGTATGTACAAATATATATATTTTCTTTAAATGATATCTTGCTCTGGTCTTGTATAGCGTGAGTGGATCACATGCCCGCGTGATTTAGTTTAAATCAAAGAAAAGCCTTGATAAAGAGAGGCGTGTTGCCTCACGCTATACAAAACCAGAGCAAGATATCATTTAAAGAAAATATATATATTTGTACATACATGTTTATTTGAAATTGTATCCTTTATTCCTGTAGAAGGGCAGCTTGCGCCCGAAAGCTCGAATTAATTTTACAAATAAAGAAACTTATCCTTATCGAATCTAATCGTTATTATAATATATTGAAAGGATTATTCGTCTTAAATATTTAATTTATGCCTAACTGACTTTGCCCTTTTGTTTGCGGAAGATCATTGCTCGATGCAAATATTTAAATGTAATTCTACTGTCCTATAAGCTTATGTACATAGTTTGCTTAAATACCATTTCTGAGATTCCATCCTTCAGTATAGCATTACAGGCAGAATCGCGTTCAATACAGTATTACAACTCTTAAAAGCGGTCTGGTATATTATATTGGTGAAACCGCTGGGAGGGTTCACCACTGATGAATCAAGTCCTTCTAATATTTTTCCATCGCAGTAAGGACAGTAGAAGTTTGTTTTTTATGTAAAAGAAACATTCAATTCTTCCATTTCTGATATATAGACGGCAGGTTTTATTTCCACATCATAATAAAGTCATCGTTGATTTTTTTTATTATTCCAGAATTGACCAAATACCCATTCTTGATTAATAAAGAAATATCGTACATGTTTCGAGCTCTCGTGTGCACGACCATTTCGACAGCCATCAGCAGCTTTCAATTACACAACCAAGAGATGCTTTTTCTCTATTCATTTTCCTGATTATTTTTGACGTGACAACGTCTTAAATTAGGTTGCGGCTGGGAGTCACTTATGAAAAAGTGTAACGCCCGGTAACGTTACGATGAGTCACCGAACGAGAGTGCTGCGCGCGCAGCGCTAGAGAATTAGGCGCATTGAATCGGCGCATGCTTGTCTCTGTCTTTGTCTTTCTCGAACGTTCTTGGCGTTGGAAAAACAAGAAAGCGTCATAATACAAGTTCACACGTGTGGTTAAAGTATCGTCAGCTGTGTCTGTAGTGAAAATGTGGAGTGCTTAGATTCGTCATTTACAACAACTACAACAATAAAGGTAAATAATTGTACACTGATATTTCATTATCGTAAACTATGATTGATTGATTAATTGTTAGATTGACACAAAAGTTGAGAAACTGAGTTTATAGGTTATGTCATACTATTGATAGTGTTAAGTAAATTATTAGTTTAAAATTAATTAATTAATTAATTATTATTTTACAAATTTTAAATAGTTTCAAATTTATTTAGCAAAAATTTGAACCTTCGATCTGAATAAATGTTTTGATTTTCGAATTGATTCTTTAAAATTACAAATATTAAGAAAAAGTGGCAGATATAAGAAAACTTTATTTAAACTGTGTTGAGCAAGAATTTTAACATCTAATTTAAGTAAATGTTTTAATTTTCAACTTCATATTTTACAATTACAAATTTTATTTAATTTCAAATTTATTTAGCAAAAATTTGAACCTTCGATCTGAATAAGTGTTTTGATTTTCAAATAACAACGCGGCTGGTGGAGTGGCGATCTATCGTAAATTATCATCGACATCTACGGCGGAAGTGTTCCAAGTTGCGATTACAGACGTAACTCGTGTCATTAAAACCAAGGGTGACATGTGCATGACTGAAGTTACTTGCTTCGCCGCTAATACTAGCTTCAAGTTTATACTCGGTGCTGTATATATTCATCCAGGAGCTAGTATACAGGATATTGGAATGTTACTATGGCAAGGACTCGGTCCGTACATTCACAACAGCCAGTACGTGCCACCGTTCGTGCAAGTTGATTCTAGTATACCGATTCTTCTGTGTGGTGATTTTAACAAAAACGTAAAGCCTGACAACTCGTTTCTTAATTTCATGAAAAATACGTATAATCTTGATTGCGTATCAAACGTTTCTAAGTCAACTACGTTAAAAGGAACAACTATCGACTTGACTTTCGCAAGACACATTACAGCAGAAACACTTCCTTTCATTTCATATTTCTCCTATCATCGTCCTATCCTCAACAAAATCTCTCAAATAGGAATTAGTTAAGTTTAAGTTTACATGTACAATGTTTTAGTAAACAAAATATATTTCTATAGTTAAAATTTGTGCAATTCTTATTTTCAATCAATTCCTTGTTCCTATTGTGCAATTTAATTATATTCATATCAATAAATATTCTACCGTTGTCACGTAAAATCTTCGCCCGTAAAACCGACTTTACAGGCAACCATTGTTTTTTTTCCATAAATCAAATATTTACTTGCAAATAGAAACCGATTTATTCTATCCATAAAAAAAAAGAATTTCTAATTTTTAACCATTGTCTCTTTAACATCGTTTTTCGATTAAAAAATAACGCTTGAATATTTTGATCACAAATTTTTAATGTATGACCACAGATACCAGGAACAGAACACAGAGAAGTGACCACAGCTACCAGGAACAGAACACAGAGAGATGACCACAGCTACCAGGAACAGAACACAGAGAGATGACCTCAGCTACCAGGAACAGAGAGATGACCACAGCTACCAGAAACAGAACACAGAGAGATGACCACAGCTACCAGGAACAGAACACAGAGAGATGACCGCAGCTACCAGGAACTAAGAGATGACCACAGCTACCAGAAACAGAACACAGAGAGATGACCACAGCTACCAGGAACAGAACACCGAGAGATGACTACAGCTACCAGGAACAGAACACCGAGAGATGACTACAGCTACCAGAAAGAGAACACAGAGAGATGACCACAGCTACCAGGAACAGAACACAGAGAGATGACCACAGCTACCAGGAACAGAACACAGAGAGATGACCACAGCTACCAGGAACAGAACACAGAGAGATGACCACAGCTACCAGGAACAGAACACCGAGAGATGACCACAGATACCAGGAACAGAACACCGAGAGATGACCACAGCTACCAGGAACAGAACACAGAGAGATGACCACAGCTACCAGGAACAGAACACAGAGAGATGACTACAGCTACCAGGAACAGAACACAGAGAGATGACCACAGCTACCAGGAACAGAACACCGAGAGATGACCACAGCTACTGGAACAGAACACAGAGAGATGACCACAGATACCAGGAACAGAACACAGAGAGATGACCACAGCTACCAGGAACAGAACACAGAGAGATGACCACAGCTACCAGGAACAGAACACAGAGAGATGACTACAGCTACCAGGAACAGAACACAGAGAGATGACCACAGCTACCAGGAACAGAACACCGAGAGATGACTACAGCTACCAGGAACAGAACACCGAGAGATGACTACAGCTACCAGAAACAGAACACAGAGAGATGACCGCAGCTACCAGGAACAGAGAGATGACCACAGCTACCAGAAACAGAACACAGAGAGATGACCACAGCTACCAGGAAAAGAACACAGAGAGATGACCACAGCTACCAGGAACAGAACACAGAGAGATGACTACAGCTACCAGGAACAGAACACAGATAGATGACCACAGCTACCAGGAACAGAACACAGAGAGATGACCACAGCTACCAGGAACAGAACACAGAGAGATGACCACAGCTACCAATAACAGAACACAGAGAGATGACCACAGCTACCAGGAACAGAACACAGAGAGATGACCACAGCTACCAGGAACAGAACACAGAGAGATGACCACAGCTACCAGGAACAGAACACAGAGAGATGACCACAGATACCAGGAACAGAACACAGAGAGATGACCACAGCTACTGGAACAGAACACAGAGAGATGACCACAGATACCAGGAACAGAACACAGAGAGATGACCACAGCTACTGGAACAGAACACAGAGAGATGACCGCAGTGCTGTCAGATAAGACAGGCTAATTAGCTGGCAATATCACAACTTATCCGGCAGATTAGAACTTGCCCTGCGACATCTTGCTGACTTAATTAACGCAGATAAGGCCCCCGCTAATTGCAAGTTTTGACCTCAAATTAAATTATAGCATTTCCCGCCTGAGCTCAGGTTACTTCGGTCAACAATAACTTTGCTCCATTCACTTACAAACAAACCGATAAATAAATAAGTTTGTGAATATTTTATACTCAAAGTAAATCTATTTACATTATAAACACAGACCTGGAACACAAAGATAGAGGAAACAAAATAGTAGAAAAACATCTACAGAATGTTTATCTAAGTAACAAGGTTACACATATGATTCAGTCTCTCAAAAATATATTAATAATTATATTTTTTAATTATTCATTCTTTATTTTACCACACACACATTATATATTAGAAAATAAAAAGGCATATATTGGATTTAATAAAAGATTTATTTTGCCAATATTTCGGTTGGCTGAACGCCAAACCTTTATGTTTGTGTATACAAAAATGTAATGCCTTGATAAAGGTTTGGCGTTCAGCCAACCGAAATATTGGCAAAAAATATATATTTTATTAAATCTAATATATGCCTTTTTATTATCTAATGAATTATATATGGATTGCTCTATTTCAAACACATTATATATATTTCTAAATATTCTCGATATTTTAACGTTATTATAGCGATATTTTCGTGCCTATATATTCCAAATTTATATCATAAATATACGAGATATATGTAAATATGTGGAGTTATACTGTCGAGTCTTCTAGAATCCTGTCGACTAAAACTAAGGTGAGGTATCCAGTCGACTTAATCTATGGTGTGAGTCCCTGTCGACTCTCGCTATACTGTGTTAACCTAGAGGAGCAGTCAGGATGGGGAGTTTTCCAGTACCTCTCTGCCCTTTGGAAGACCTTTAACAGTTTTCACAGAGTACAGGCAGTCGTGGTCGAGGCAGAGTGTAATGCTTGGGAATGTCCACACAAAAACACGAAGAGACACAGTTGTAGTAGGAAAGTTCCATGAACAGATAGAGTTGAGCTTAGGAGCGAAAGATGGAGAGATAAGAATTTTCTTACTGATCTAAGGCATGGTCGAGCATCAGAAGATGAAGTGACGAGGGCTCCCGCTGTTGGTGAAGTGACTATATTTTCGGCAAGGGCGGAGGTCTTATATATCTTTGCCGAGAGAGGAAGTATTGAATTTCAGCGGATGTGTGCAACAAGAGCGTGGATCGGAAGCGAAATTGGACACTGGCGC
This sequence comes from Cordylochernes scorpioides, assembly GCA_030710605.1. Classification (NCBI taxonomy): domain Eukaryota; kingdom Metazoa; phylum Arthropoda; class Arachnida; order Pseudoscorpiones; family Chernetidae; genus Cordylochernes; species Cordylochernes scorpioides. Next base: position 103,101,651 of record CP092870.1, on the reverse strand, counting down.
CGCCCTGACAGTTCCCTATCTTTAGATGTTGTTGGACTCCATCTCAATCTCTTGCTTTAGCTCAACTCTTAATCTATTACAGAGTTTTATTTATTTATCCTCAGTTTTTACAAAGTACATTACATATGATGATGTAATGACACATGTCAATAATGCGTATAATCATTTACAGAAGTGTTTCTATTATACAACATGAAAATATTGTTATATTATACACAATATAAGGTTGTTGGTTTAAATTACTATATATATATGTGATGATTTAAGACCATGGAATTGTTGTAAATAGTCCAGATATCTACTACCACATGTTCCACCACGTGACTGTATATAACTTGTTATTTACTGCAAATATAAAGCATCACATAATATCAATCTGTACCGCGTAGGACTCTAATAAAGTATAGCAACTGTATAGATAGAAGGAATGGAGAATAGCATGAGAAAATTAAGGTTAAAACTAATCAGGCTTAGGTGAGAATAGGAGAGTAGGCCTAGCAAGCCCAGTCCAATTTTTACGAGTTCGTGGCCCTCCTGGATGATGCAACCGTTCCCCCCTGTTTACGTCAGAAAAGGGCAGTGACCTGCCTGGACCCTGAAGCTATAAAAAGGAGGCCCCAAGCCTCAGTTAGTCAGTCCTTAGTTAGCCTTTGTTTCAGCCCCAGTCCGCGCAGGCCGCTTCTATAGAGGTAACTAAACCCTTTCCTGCCAGAAATCTCCTCGTCCCATTCCTTCTTGACGTTCAGACGCTTCTTAGTGGAATCTCTGTTTTTTTTTATTTCACCTTTGGCCCAGCTGTGTCGCCTTCCACCACGACTGCACGGTAGAGTTGACATCGAGGTTCGTCTAGCATCAGGTAACACTGGTCCCAGAGGTCCCAAGATATCACATATATATATATATATATATATATATATATATATATGGTAATTCAAACCAACAACTTCATATTGTATAATACTTATAACAAGATTTTCATGTTGTATAATAGAAACACATCTGTAAATGATTATACGCATTATTGACATGTGTCATTACATCACCATATGTAATGTACTTTGTACAAACTGAGGATAAGTAAATAAAACTCTGTAATAGATTAAGAGTTGAGCTGAAGCAAGAGATGGAGGTTCAACAACATCTAAAGATAGATAGGAAACTGTCAGGGCGGCGCCAGTGTACAATTTCGCCATCCAATCTACGCTCTTGTTGCATCTGCTGAAATGCAATACTTCCTCTCTCGGCAAAGATATATAAGACCTCCGCCCTAGCCAAAAATATATAGTCACTTTACCATCAGCGGAAGCCTTCGTCAGTTGTGTCCCAGGTCCACCTCATCGACCATGTAGAACAGTAAGAACTCTTCTATCTCCATCTTTCGCTCCTAGCTCAACTCCTATCTGTTCACGGAACTTTCCTAGTGCAACTGTGTCTTCGTTTTTGTGATGGACATTCCCAAGCTTTCCACTCTGCCTCGACTACGACTGCCTGTACTCTGTGAGAACTGTTAAAGGTCTTCCAAGGTGCAGAGAGGTACTGGAAAACTCCCCATCCTGACTGTTCCTCTCGGTCCACACAGTATAGCGAGAGTCGACAAAGACTCGCACCGTATTTTAAGTCGACTGGATACCTCATCACATATTTAGTCGACAGGATACCTCATTACAGATTTTAGTCGACAGGATTCTAGAATAGTCGACAGTATAACATCACATATATATTACATATCTACAGTAAACCACACTAAAATGAGCCTGAATTATAGCGAAACCTTCATTTTTAACAACCCCAATTTCCATTTTGTATGTTATACTGAACCAAGACTATAATGAACCAAATATTTCAGTCCCTCTGGGGTTCGTTATTGCGATTTTTACTTAATATAAAATTTGAAACTTTTTTTAATATATATATAAACTAAATATTTTACTGCTTTTTTTCAGATGAAAATTATTTAAGAAAGACATAGCTCCTCAGTTATGAACCTTTCCAGCGGTTTCGCCAGTTTATATATATGTTTAGGCAATTTAGTTCACACTTGGTTATCTCATGTATCTACAATAAAGGTCACTGTAATATCTTTCAGGGCTATTGTCTGAATCCTGATATACATGCTAAAAGGTACAACTTACTTATTAGCTATAGCTATTACATATGTAGACAGCTATTACATGTGTAGACAGCTATTACATGTGTAGACAGCTATTACATGTGTAGACAGCTATTACATGTGTAGACAGCTATTACATGTGTAGACAGCTATTACATATGTAGACAGCTATTACATGTGTAGACAGCTATTACATGTGTAGACAGCTATAACATGTGTAGGCAGCTATTACATGTGTAGACAGCTATTACATGTGTAGACAGCTATTACATATGTAGACAGCTATAACATGTGTAGACAGCTATTACATGTGTAGACAGCTATTACATGTGTAGACAGCTATTACATATGTAGACAGCTATTACATGTGTAGACAGCTATAACATGTGTAGACAGCTATTACATGTGTAGACAGCTATTACATGTGTAGACAGCTATTACATGTGTAGACAGCTATTACATATGTAGACAGCTATAACATGTGTAGACAGCTATTACATGTGTAGACAGCTATTACATGTGTAGGCAGCTATTACATGTGTAGACAGCTATTACATGTGTAGACAGCTATTACATATGTAGACAGCTATAACATGTGTAGACAGCTATTACATGTGTAGACAGCTATTACATGTGTAGACAGCTATTACATATGTAGACAGCTATTACATATGTAGACAGCTATTACAAGTGTAGACAGCTATTACATGTGTAGACAGCTATTACATGTGTAGACAGCTATTACATGTGTAGACAGCTATAACATGTGTAGACAGCTATTACATGTGTAGACAGCTATTACATGTGTAGACAGCTATTACATATGTAGACAGCTATTACATGTGTAGACAGCTATTACATGTGTAGACAGCTATTACATGTGTAGACAGCTATTACATATGTAGACAGCTATTACATGTGTAGACAGCTATTACATGTGTAGACAGCTATAACATGTGTAGACAGCTATTACATGTGTAGACAGCTATTACATGTGTAGACAGCTATTACATATGTAGACAGCTATAACATGTGTAGACAGCTATTACATGTGTAGACAGCTATTACATGTGTAGACAGATATTACATATGTAGACAGCTATAACATGTGTAGACAGCTATTACATATGTAGACAGCTATTACATGTGTAGACAGCTATTGCATGTGTAGACAGCTATAACATGTGTAGACAGCTATAACATGTGTAGACAGCTATTACATGTGTAGACAGCTATAACATGTGTAGACAGCTATAACATGTGTAGACAGCTATTACATGTGTAGACAGCTATAACATGTGTAGACAGCTATAACATGTGTAGACAGCTATAACATGTGTAGACAGCTATAAGATGTGTAGACAGCTATTACATGTGTAGACAGCTATAACATGTGTAGACAGCTATTACATGTGTAGACAGCTATAACATGTGTAGACAGCTATAAGATGTGTAGACAGCTATTACATGTGTAGACAGCTATTACATGTGTAGACAGCTATTACATGTGTAGACAGCTATTACATATGTAGACAGCTATTACATGTGTAGACAGCTATTACATGTGTAGACAGCTATAACATGTGTAGACAGCTATTACATGTGTAGACAGCTATTACATGTGTAGTCAGCTATTACATGTCTAGACAGCTATTACATGTGTAGACAGCTATTACATGTGTAGACAGCTATTACATGTGTAGACAGCTATTACATATGTAGACAGCTATTACATATGTAGACAGCTATTACATGTGTAGACAGCTATAACATGTATGTACAGTGTACCTGTGATAGATTCTCTAAGCTAAGATAAATTACAATCGTGGAAGTGATATAAAAAAAAAACTCCCGGAAGAATCCTCCTGGAAATACATTTAAGTAAAATTTGATAGGAATATATCCTGGCCTAGATTTCCCCTGGGACCTGCTTATCTCCCCTATGGATCATTGCAGCTCTCCATAGCCGGGACATAAATCCTATGTACGGCGGACATGCCATCGCACACAGCCATATATTCCTGGTGTTTTACATAATATTACCTGGTAAAATGATGGTATATGAGACGTTAAAGACTCGCCATCGTGTATAGGAGAAATGAAAAGTAAATTTATCTCAAGATGTTTATTTTTATCAACAAGACTATATCATGCAGTACAACTGTAATTAATGGAATATTGGGAGGGCCTGGCTCATCAGTACTGAATTCTAACAAAGCCAGTTTAATCTACCGTTTTCGACCGCTACGACCCGGGTTCAATTCCTGCATTGGGCACTTTTCCTGATTTAAAATAAATGCTCCAATGACCCCCCGATTCTTGCAAAAGTCCAATCCCATCAGCGAGTGCAAGTAACCAAACGGGGCTCTGGCACATTTCTAAGTGCAAAGTCGAACTGCTTTTCGCATGTGTAGACATGTGAGGCAATTACAGTAAAAGTAGTCGCTTACCTCTACCCACCATGATTATCATGGCCGGTACCACGTGTACTAGGGATAAGCAAAATAATCTACCGTTTATATATATATTGCGTATGATATTGTTTTTTACAGCACAATACAACAATGTTGGCAAGTTTCTCTAGAGTGGAATGTCGAGGTGACGAATCCACTCCAGGGCCTCCTCTGTGCACCGGTGGATATCCCCAAGTGTTCCCTGGAAGAATCTTCGAGGACAGTCCCTTAGGATATGGTGCATTGTTTGTATTTGTCCACAGTCGCAGTTCTGGTCTGGACTCATGTTCCACTTATTTAGTAGGTAGTTGCATCTACCAGTAGAGGTCCTGATTCTATTGAGGGTTGACCAGGTCCTCCTAGGTAGGTTGTAGCCGGGAGGTTTGGTGTTAGGATCCTCCACCAGGTCTTTGTTGGCGATGGCAAGATTGCTCCATCGGTTTCTCCACTCTTCTTTAAGATCTACATTTTCATCGGCCACCCATGCAGGATTCCTTGATATTAGTCGAGTTGGGGGAGGAATTTCGAGAACAGTGTTGATTGGAAGCTTAGTGTTAGCTTTAATTTTACTGAGAAGGTTGGAGGTAGATTTCTTTCTTCTGAGGTCAGGAGGTGCTATGTTAGAGAGATATGGGAGCCAGTCTATAGGGGTAGGTCTCATGTTTCCCGTTATTAATCTCATAGTTTGGTTAAGTTGAGCATCTATGCTGTCTGTATGGGAGCTTCTTTCCCACACAGGGGCGCAGTACTCCGCAACTGAGTATACTAAGGCGAGGGCAGTCGTGCGTAGAGTGTCAGCACTACAGCCCCACGTGGTGCCTGCCAACCTAGTCATGATATTATTCCTTGTTTTTAATTTATCTCTCGTTTTTTCAAGGTGTTGGCGAAAAGTGAGAGATCTATCAAGGGTTACTCCCAGATATTTGGGGCATGGATCATGGCTGAGTGGTTTGTTGCAGAATGTGAGTTTCAAGGGTCTATTGGCTTTATGGTTATTCAGATGGAATACTGATGTGACTGTCTTGGAAGGGTTGGGAATCAGGTGCCATTTTGAGAAGAAATTCTCCAATTTCTTTAGGTCTTCATTGAGTATCTGTTCCAGAGTTGAGAAAGATTGTTCTTGGTGAAGAAGAGCTATATCATCAGCATACAGAAATTTTTGAGAATTAGTAGCTGGGATATCAGCAGTGTAGACATTAAATAGTAAGGGAGCAAGAACTGACCCCTGTGGCAGTCCGTTATTTAGGGTGCGAGGTCTGCTTTTTTTGTTGTTGAGGTGTACTGTTATTTTCCTGTTGGTGAGAAAATTATTTATTAGTTTGATGATATTTTTACAGTTGATTATTTTGGATAGTTTGTATAATAATCCCTCTCTCCAAACTGTATCGTATGCGGCGGTTAGGTCCACAAAAAACTGCTCCAGTTTTTAATTTTTTCTGGAATCCATCTTCAATTGTGGTTGTTAGTGCCAGGGTTTGCTCTGCACAGTTTCTCCCTGGTCTAAAGCCTGCTTGTTCTATGGGTAAGTACTCTTCTATGATAGGTGATATTCTGTTGAGAATGATTCTTTCCAAGATTTTATAAGGAATGCAGAGGAGTGATATTGGCCGGTAATTGTTAGGGTCATCTGAGGTCTTTCCTGGTTTCAATATTGCCAGGACCTTGGCTTGTTTCCACACTGATGGAATGGAACCTGTTGATAGGATGTTGGTGAACAGTTTTGCCATCCATTTTATGGCCTTTTGGCCTAGGTGTTTCATAAATTCTGGCATGATACCATCTGGTCCCGGGGCGCGATTGTTGTGTGTTACTTTAATCGCATCTTCTACTTCATTAAGATCTATATTGGTTGATAACTGTGGGTGAGTTGAAGATTTACTCAAATTGGTCCCAATGACTTTTTTAAGCCTGCTTTTTTCTGAGGGGTTCGGATGTATCCTGGATTTACTTGAGATACAAGTTGCTATTTTATTTGGGTTGGTTAGTTGGTTGTGTTTATGAGGGGGGTCAGCACCACCAAGTTTTCTCAAGAGGGACCAGCTTTTCCTACTTGATTTGCTGAAATCCATTTGTTCAAGCATGGTGTGCCATCTGTGTTTTCTTGAATCGTCTAAGGATCTGATGAGGTTTTCAGCTGTTTCTGTATTTCCTGAGAGGTTATATTCCTGATAAAGTCTTTCAGATTCTGGTGACCAGCATGGTATGTAGATTTTTCTATGTCCCCGGGGGATAAATTTTTTGGCACATGATATTATTAGATTTGAGGCTCTAGAGTAATTTTTAGGGGTTGGAGGGATTAGGTTGATATTATCCTCAATATACTTGGTGAAGGCTTCCCAATTAGCCTTTCCAAGATTCCACCGTGGGATTGGAGCGCTATCAATTTGTGGGATCTGTATGCCCATTTCGTATATTGATGGGCAATGTTGGCTTTTGGGAAATTTGGTTAGAATTTTATGAGCAATTTGGATGGGATTGTCACATTGGTCTTTATCTACCGTTTATCAGTCACTGATGAGCCCTCCCAATAGTCCACTATAGCCATGGTTTACTATAGCCATGGTTCATTATGACCATGGATCACTATAGCCATCGTTTTATTATTGCCATAGTTCATTATAGCCATGGTTCAATATAGCCGTGATTTCATTATAGCCGTGGTTTCATTATAGCCATGGCTCACTATAGCCATGGTTTACTTTATCCATGGTTCACTATATATCTTTTAAAATTTAAATCGCCTTCACCGTCAAAATATACTAATAAAATAAATATTATTATATAACATCTTTAGTAGATATGCATATAAGCTCGCTATTGTGTAATTAAGGTATTACAACAAAATAGCATATCGCTCTAACAAAGAATAGTTTGAAACACACAAAAATGTTTCTGTGAAATACTTTAATAGAAGCAGAAGATTTGTTATATTTTGAGAAAAGAAGGATCAAACTATAATCTCAAAGAACACATCCTCCAATCATAAGCCTTTATCTTCCATCCGGGACACCTTCGATTTAATCCTTTGCTTTCGTCTTATCTTATTTCTGTATTTATTGGTTTTTGACCATTTTCACTGGTAATCCTCCTTCTATTATAAATATTCACTGAGGTGTTCTTCATTAAGCCAATTCCAGTAATACCGAGTTAATTAGATTGATCGTTTTTATTCTGTGAGTTTTACGTAATGGACTTAGCACCCCTGCGCTAATTATAAATCTTTGAATTAAATTATCGTCTGAAAAACACTTTGAAAAAAAATAATTTAAAATAATCGTTTGCTATCTTTTTTTGTTAACATTTATAAATCCGTGTTTCGATTTTTTTTATTTATTTAAAGAGTGGAATTTGTTTATCATACGTGAGCAGATAAATTTCCTACGAAATTTTTTTGCCAAGTAGTAGGGTAATAAACATAAATTTGAATATATTATTGAATTTTAGGAAATAAATTTTAGGCAAGCGTTTTAAAATAATTGTTTTACATTATTTTTGCGCGAGGGTGAAAACGTCGTAATTCTATGAATAAATTATCAATAAATATCCTTGTGTTTTTTCAGTATGATCTATCAATCAACGCGCACCATTTTACGTTAAATTCTTCAATGATGTAAATTGCTCATGAGTCTTCATAGTTAAAAAATAAGCGTCGGTTTTTTTTTTCAATAATCACGAGCCAGGATCAAAATATTGCATTGAGTATTTTTACCTTTATGGAAAAATTGCTTTAAAAGTTTTCTATTTTTGTCAAACAAGTCTAACCCATCAGTAAGGTAAAGTAACCAAACAGGGATCTGGCACCTTGTAAATATAAATATCGAAATTTTATCTACATGTGTAGATATATAAAAGCATAGAGCACCTCTCCCGTCAAACTAGACGTCATCTATTTATCCCTTGTACACGTGGTACAGGCCATGATAATCATGGTGGGTAGAAGTAGGCGACTGCTTTAACTGTAAATGCACCACATGTCTACACACCTGAAAAGCAGTTTGACTTTGCATTTACAAATGTATTCACGTCATCTATGATGGCATGAGAGTCGTCTTTTGCTTTTATCGATCAACTTTGTCCCAAGGAAATTCCCATATGTAGATATGAGACAGACTTATAGAAAACGCAATTATAAACCCATCATGACTTTACTCACGAGGTTGCAGAGCCCCGTTTGGTTTACTCTACACATTTTTTTGTAAAATTCGTTTGTATATTGGGAGTTTGTTGGAAAGAATATAGTCGTATCAAACCTTCTGTCAAATCATCTTTCTGTATATACTCAATCTTATGAAAACTTTGGCAAGTTTAGAGCAATTTGTACACAGATTTATAAATCACTACTAATTCATCGTGTAAATAATTAAAGATATATATGCAAATAATTCTAATATAGCACAATAGTCTGATAGACTTCGTGCTTCTGTAATAATAATTAAAAAATAAAATTTAAAAAAACTTCGTAAATTTCATTATTTTCTCTGAGCTTTCGGTGACTTAATACGACCTTCCTCAGGGCAAGGCTTGTACATAGGCAGGAGCTGGAATTCAACGCCATATTTACTCTGAGGAAGGTATTAGTGAGTCCTCGAAATATCGGCAAAGAACTTCAATTGATGCAAATACATTCTTTTCCCATTTCGTTTACCTTCCAAAGCCACGTTTACTTAGAATAAGTTACTCCAGTCTCAACTACACTCATGGACAAAACTTAAGGAAGTTTCAGCATGTATATCAGGATTGAGACAATAACTCTGAAATATATTACAGTGACACGAGATAGCCAAGACCAAGTGTGAACGAAATTTCCTATGTTTCCTTCGAAAAAAAAAAAAACAGGCGACCAGCGACATCAAAATATGAAACTTTTTCCTTAAGTTTTGTCCATGAGTGTAAGTTTAAAATTTCAAATCGAAATAATTCCGTAGAATATTTACTTCTAAACAGCAATATGTAATTATGGCAACATCCTTATATGGAACTGTTTAAGCAAGTTTATCTATGTGTAGATATATACCCTCATGGACAAAACTTAAAGAAGTAAAAAGTCTTTGAGGTCGCCGGTCGTCTGAGTTATTGTCTGTGTCCCGATATACATGCTGTACAACTTCCTTAAGTTTTGTCCATGAGTGTAGATAAATTTACAAGAGAAAATATAAATAACTTTTATAAAACCTCAGTAAAAAAATTGAGTCGAAGATTTAGCGATTAATCGGTTTGCTATAACGAGGTTCTACTGTATTTACATATCTACCTAGATTCATTCCAATAAACAGACTACTGGTACGTTGATGAAGCTCATTTTGTAAATAAATAATATAAAATATATCTAAAGGTAATAATTTCTACTGTCCTTAGTGAGAACAGTAGAAATTGTAATTTTTGAAAAGAATCATACGCGCGTCTATAATAGTTTCGATTTTTCATAACAGATGGCGCGCTAATGCATCATAATATCTAAAGGTGTATTCAAATATTACTAACTCAGCTTCAATAAAATTTCCCGTCTAAACACAAAATAATCCAAATGGCAACCACCAGCTATCTGTGAGAGAAGACGTGAGTAATCCACGTCTGCGCAAGTTGCATATGCACAAAGAAAGCAGACGATAAATATCCAATTTGGTGTTGCCGGGTGTTTTCCTCCCATAGAAGTCTGGTGACAAAATATAGCTGTCGCTGAAATATGGGCTATCACTTTCAATTTCCCCTTTCTGTGATTTTATGTTGTGTAAAAACCCACTCGGCCCCACTGCCTCCTCTGATACTGAAGCTACATTTAACTTCCAGTAGCCCTATACATCATACCTCTCTCAGTTATTGTGTTGTGTTGCATAGTTTTATATATATACATATATGTTATTATATGCAACGTGTATTAAACACTTTTTATATGAGTATGTAACTTGACAGTCATAAATAAATGTAATATATTTCATCTTATGTATTATTACATATATATCTATTAGAAGTCTTATAAATAAATGGATATTAAATGGTCAAATTAAATTTAATGATCATATAAAGATTATTTATCTATATTTATTTACGTAATATTTACATCAGCCCTCAGTCACACATGTGTGACACAAAAAAGATCAAATTCAATTAAGCCTAAAGATATGTCAATGTGAAATATAACTTTTCTTATACCTTAAAATTATATTTGTATAATAAAAAGATGATCAAAACCTTATAATACAATAATAAAAGTTCGATATTAATATGATTCATATATATGTTATGATAAATATATATTGAGATTACAATTATTATTTGCTTGATTTCGGAATACATGAGTATTATGGTATGGATTGCAGTCATCTTGAAAATATGATAAAACAATTTACACAACAATTTGCTTAATTGTGATAATGAAATAATTTAAGAAGAAATACCTGATTTGAGGCTCTTAAAGAATAATATATAATTGAAACTTTGAAAATATACGTATTTACATAATTACAAATTGTGCCGGCCAGAAGAAAACAACAACAATGGATGTATGTTATGCAAAGTGGCACTATCCGACTTCACAGAGTTGTTTTCTAGGAAATTCATAATAAAACAAACAAATATATATAACTCTCTGAAATAAAATTGTTTTAAAAAATATTTAATTAAAAAAGCATATATTGGATCAAAATATCATTTATTTTACCAATATTTCAGTTGGCTGAACGTCAACCTTTTTCAATGTGTTATAACATATTAAAAATATATATAAATAGAATGACTGAATTATAAATATCTTTAGTGTCACCGAAAAGAAAAAAAAGAGAAATTCCGAGAATAGAGCTCAGGATCTTACAATCAATAAAAAAAATACTTCCTTTCTCAAAGCAACCATTGAGGTGAAAACATTACACGCTGATTGGTTAATGAACTCAAAGCTGATTGGTTGATAAAGGTCATTTGATAGTAGAGAACCAATCAGCGATGGAATAAACCGTATATCGTATATAAAACAATTTAGATGCAGGTTTGAGTAGGTGTGTTATGTAAGAGTATTGAATATTTATAAAAATAATATTTTTTCTCCAATAATAAAATAACTGAATTTCAATACAAAAGAACGTTGTGCATCAGGTGACCTATCTATAAAGTAAACAAGTTATAAAATATCTATTTGCATATTTCCAAAGTTATATAGAGGCGGTGTCAAAACATCAACATGAATTTTTCTCAGTCTCCTCTGACATATACGTTGACATTTTAGTCTGCTTTTCCTCCAACATGGCTGAGCGGGAAAAAAAATTTCACTTTTCCCCTGAAATATTTTAGAAGCGCTATATGCGCAAGAATCTTGAGATAAAGTACTGAAATATGGAGATTCTCGTCACTCGATTTATTATAGGATTCCATATGTGCAATATTGTTTCAAATTTTAAATATATATTTGACTTTAAATATATAATATTTTATATAAATATTATTTTATATCACACAAATAAAGTTTACAATATTTATGTAAATATTCAAGACGATGAATTCAATAACTTTAAAAGTTTTTAAATTATATATAGAATTTTTTCACTTCTAAGACAACATTATGCACCATAATGACAGCACATTTTTACTTTGATAACATTTCACACTTAATAGTAAATGTTTACAATTAATAGCAATATTTTCATTTTTAATCAATATTTTCGATTTTAATCGATATTTTAACAATTATTTTATAGATATATAAGTTTTAATAAATAATATCTATATATTATTTTTATAATTATGAAATTATGACATTTTTATACTGATTATAATCAAGAAATAGAAATAATTTAATTGAAATTTTCCTCAATAAATGTCAATCACAGTTTAATATGGCGTTGAATTTTTCTATATTCCTTCTACAAGCTGTTTACCAGTTTTAATATCAGATGTTTTCATAACTATTGTTTTGAATAGATTTTTTTTGTTGTTGAATTAAAACATCGCACAAGTGTTTTAGCATTTTGGTTTATTTATTTATCCATTTCATGTGTGACAAGTTACTGTTCTAGTTAATATACACTCATGGACAAAACTTAAGGAAGTTGTACCTTTTAGCATGTATATCAGGATTCAGACAATAACTCTGACAGATATTAGAGTAACCTTTATTGAAGACACACGAGATAACCAAGTGTGAACAAAATTGCCTCTGTCTCCTTAAAATAACAAGAAGTGTATTATGCTTAAAGTATGAAACTTTCTCAAATTTTGTCCAGTAGTGTAAAACACTTCACACACACAAAATTGAAAACATATTTATTAGTTTTTAATTATAATATTCTCGTTCGAATATTCTTGAATAAAAATTCGAAGTACTCAAGGGAAATTAATACTTATGTGATGTTTACTTTGAAGAATAAAAATTATTTTAAAAACACAGTTAAGAAAATGGTTAAAGGTTAAGCTGGTAAGCATCTTATATTGGAAATATAGCCAAATTTTACGCCATATTAAACATCAAATAACTTTATTTAATAAAAGTTCAAATTTACTACTTCTAATGTTTGGTTAAAACGGATATAAATATGTAAAAAAAGAAGACCAATTTCAATTAAAATAAAAGTATTTTATTAAAAATTAAAAATAATAATATTATTTATTGAAATATCAAATATAAAATCGCAAAAATATCGATTAAAATGTCGTTAAAGTGTAAACCGTTGTATTTAAATTCAAATAAAGAAAGAAAAGTTACTTGCTTTTATAAGTATCAAATATTGATATTAAAAATAAACAAAATCCTAATATTTATAGATTTATATATTAAATAATATCTACATATTATATTTTTATTTTCATATATCACAGACACAACACATATAATTTTCAATTATTTATTTTAATTAATTTATAATTATGATTTTGACCATAATTTTTGAAACGCTATATTTAATTACATCATAAATATTTATAAGTTGAAAATATCTTATGCAAATAATTGCGTGCGCTCAACATTTTTCATATAAAATAATATAGAAATCTATTTACAAATTCACTGTTAAATTTAATGTTTGATTTGAATATTTTATTAATAGTTGCTATTAAACTAATTGATTTGAAATAAAGAAATACTCAATTCTTTTCGCAACTTTTTCTCGTCAACGACTTGCGCTTAGGTAAGAAATCCTTTTTTTTTAACAAACCTTATCAATAATACACAACATTTAAAAACATAATATAGTGAATATAGTAAAAATGAAGAGGCATTTAACGCTATTAAAATTTGTATTTATATGAGTAGCATTCTGAATATATTTTTCTTATTCTGCTCGAAATATAAGGCTATTTAAATAGATTTGTTTTGTTTTTCGAGCAGTAGAAGGAAAATATTCTAAAAATTCCTCATTTATAAATAAAAAATAAATGGCAATAAATCTCTTCATTTTTTAGAATATAAATGTGATAATTTTTATTCTATTTTGTGAATAGCGAATATTTAAAGATTTTTAAAATAACGATATATTTTGATATTTAAAAAAAAAAAACATTTTAAATTTTGTAATATCGACGTTTTTAAAGTTTCTAAATAAATTTAAAATAGAATAACAATTTTTTATAGTTTAAGATTATATTATGAAATTAAATTAAAATATTTTAAAGTTAAATATAATAACCAAATTTATTTAATATGAAAATATCTTATTGAAACTATTCTATCTAATAATTTTTATATAAATTTTTCCAAAAAGAAATTTCAACTTGCATTTTTATATTTTAAAAGAATAAAACACATCAAAATTATTTTAATTTTATATATGCATTAAAATAAAAATATCTTTAATGAAATTTTTAAAATGTTCTTATAAAAAATCAAATACACGCCTACATATTTAAATCCTTATATTCATATTTTTAAAAACCTATTATAAAATAATAAAATATTTAGCCAAATACGGATTTATGGATTTCTATATTATACTTTTATTTAATAAAGAGATTTTTTATTTTATGCATTTATGTTTACAGTGTTAAACAACGTTATAGAGTTTAGTTAGTGAAAATTTTGATATTTAATGACAAAGTTTAGAAGTTTAACACAATGGCATTTTAAAAAGTTTAATATTAACGTTTTTTCAAGTATTAGCAACCACAACACCTGTAATCAAAATTAGCAAACATTTATAGTTAAAATGTAACATAGTGAAAAATAAAAGCAATTTGAAGTTTTCTATTTTACTTAATTTATCTGATTATCTAATATTTTTTTATTTAAACCTTCCTATTTGGTAGAGCATTCTATATCTCTTTTATTACCTATAAACCTAATATGTAGACTTATAAAGTTTGATAATCTTTTGGTACGATATATTATATAAAAGATATTGTAAACTAAATTAAAACTAATTCATCAAATAAATTTTATGATTTTATTATTTTATGAAATTAAATTATTAAAATTTGGAATATTAAAATTTAATATTTCAATAAGAAAAAAAAATCAATTTTTAAATCGAAAACATTACTTATCTTTAATATGTTGTTATTTAATTTTATAAAAGGTTATTTTTCAACACTATGTTTGTTATTTTTACATTAAACGTGTATTTAAAATGTTGATAGTAAGCTGTGGATAAACTTGGAGAAATGTTATCATTAAATCTTTTAAAATTTCACTATTAACCCTCTTCAAAATGTCAATAGGATACAATGAAATGTCGTTATTGAGCCTTAAAATGTTGCCTTAAGATTGTAAAATCACATTATACATATGCACAAAATATAAAAGGTCCTTATGGAAATCTAAAAGGAATATATGTAAATATTGCTTTAATCGAAATAGTATATTATGCATCTTTTTACTCAGCTAAAGAATATTTCAATTGCATTCAATATAGAGATAGTATTTTATACCTATTTACATATAAGTTTATTCTCAATAGAGAGTATATTTATATTATAACTTCCCTATTTTTAACAAAGATAAATATTATCGGGCTATATCAATTAAATTAAAGTAGTTTTAAATTCTCAGAAGAGACCAATAATTGTCAATAAATATCTATCGAAGTCTAGTTAAGAAATACTAGAGACTGGGATAAAGTTTAACACCAATTTAAGGAAGTGGAAAGGAATAATAAAAAGAACGAGGCAATAAATGGACTTGACGCAATGCGGAATCCCAATGGCTTGTTTACATGTTGACTATCGCCACAACAGATTTTAAATAAGGGGATTATGCAAATTAAAGGTAAATAGTCCAGCGCGCATTGAGAGAATAGGCCCCTTCTGATTGGTCCATCGTATTCTCTCTCATACCGCTTTGGTATGTAAATATAAAGGCAGACGATAGTAGCAAAGTAGGATTAAATTGGAGCAGATTACCATGATGAGGTTTATTTTGGCATTACTTTAACGATTTGTACTCTATATATAGTGCTATTAATATTGCTAGTTGGCATGTTTTATGAATTCGTGATTTCTCTGAAATTTCTTCGATAATTTTTATTTCAAGTTGAAAGATATATTACCCGAACCATATTTTCCATGAAAACTTTATTTACATAATAAATTAGTGACGATAATAATGGTAATTTACACACTTCTATAAGATGTTCATATTAATTCCCTATATTATAGCAACTATTGAAGTACACTCATAGACAAAACTTAAAGAAGTGGAAAGTCTTTGATATCGCCGGTCGTCTTTTTTTTAAGGAGATAGAAAATTTGTGTTCACACTTGCTTATCTCGTGTGTCTTCAATAAAGGTCACTGTAATATCTTCCAGAGTTATTGTCTGAATCCCGATATACATGTTGAAAGGAACAACGTCCTTAAGTTTTGTCCATGTAAATATGAAAGTTCAGCCTGCTATATAATCTGAACTGCCCGATACAGAGCGGAATAGTAGATTAAACTGGTGAAACCGCTGTGAGGGTTGACTATCGATGAGCCAGACCAATATTTTTCCAACGCAGTAAGTACAGAAGAAGGTTGTTTTATCTGAAAAGATAAAAAAAAGCTAAAAAATAGTTTGAATATCTTTAAATATATTATATAAATATATATGTTTGGTGCATTTCATACAATCCTATAGTTTATCTAACTTCTAGAGTTAGAACGTATAGAGATATTAAATCTTTATTTTCAGGTAAAGAACAAATTTTTTTTTCCGCCCGAAGGGAAGTTTCGTTGAGCTACTCAATTACCCCGCGCTATCTCTCTCAATTAACGGGGTTTATTAACCAGGTAGATTTTTGAGTAATTAGCATTGATCTGGACCTAATTAGACACCATTATTGAGAGGTATTCAAATCAATTTTGTGAAGATATCTCTTACATATTTGCACACACTCGACTAATTGGATTCAAGATTTCATTGAAAAGTGGAAGAGTATGAAATGTTTTTTGTTTATTATTTCTCTACGATATGTTGTGGAGAGAGGAATCTGTGTTTTCTTTTGTATCCATTCCTACTCCTCCTCCTCAACAGACAAGTCATGATTCCCAAGATGGAAGAGTTTCTATGGTTGCTAGACTGTTGATGCCATTGTAGAATACAAGACAATAATGCCACATCTATATATAGCAAATGAAAACATTAAATCATGAATGTTTCTGTTACACATAAACCAAATTTGTACTGTCCTTACTGCCATGAAAAAATATTGGGAGGACTTGAATCATTATTGGTGAAATTTACCAGCAGTTTCGTCAATTTAATATACCAAACCGCATATTAGAGTTCTAATACTGTACTGGACAATTCTGATTATATATGCTACTTACACACAACATTGTCGAATATTTTCCTGATGTTTCTGCATAAACAGTCTTTTGCTAATAAAATATCAGAGGCAAAAAGGTCAAATATAAAGATACTCGTCGTTTTTACCTTTGGTCACTGCTTACCGATGATATCCGGCGATCCCTCTTGTTGTAATTAGAACAGTTCTTTCACTGGAGCTTTCTCCCAGTCTTCCATACCTCCGGTAATACCGTTTACTACTCCCAGTGTCTGACAACATGTCTAAACATGTTGATCCTACGCAACCGTCCCCAAAAGGCCGTAGCTTTCTTATAATCCTGGTTTAACCCTAGAGTACCTCATAGAGCATTCTGTGGTTATACATTATACATACAAGCATAGAGTATCACCGTATTTATTTGGAATTAAATACAAATAGAGAAATATATGTATAGATTGACTTCCTAGCTTGTAATTTGAAGTTGTATTGCAAATATATATACTCATGGACAAAACTTAGGGAAGTGGAAATTCTTTGATGTTGCCGGTTGTCTATTTTTTCGAAAGAAACAAAGGCAATTTTGTTCACACTTGGTTATCGCGTGTGTCTTCGATAAAGATGACTGTAATAACATTCAGAGTTATTATCTGAATCCCGGTATACATGGTAAAACTTCCTTAAGTCTTGTCCATGAGTGTAATTATGTATCCGGCGAAGAGATTATTTGTTGAGCGTTTTTTTTTTTTTTATTGTGCTCTGAATGACAATCTTTCACACATTAGCTGCAGCAAAGGTTAGTTTTCTCGACATGTGTTTTCTCTGTAAAGGCGAGTTTACTGATTGGGTTTGACTGGAAATGGTCTGTAATTATCTATTCTATTGTCGACGTATGTTAAGTTTATCCTCAATTTCTCTTAACCTTGTGTTTAATAAAATAAATTTGTTGTTGGGCTGAAATAATGGCTTTGCCCATCAAACCTGCCTTATTTACATATTGTAAGAACTACTGTCGTCAAACATCATTGACAATAGAAACGTCGCGATAAATAAAAGCGGGGATATATGCAAGTAAGTTTTATCTCTCTACATTACGGGAAGTCAATCCTCCCAGAAGCAATTGTCAGCGCCAATTGCAGGAGACGGGGAGTGTTTATTAAAGTTTCAGCGGGGAGTTTGGTATTCTGGACAGAGCTTCTCTAGTTTCCCATTATCTCCTCGAGGTGCTTCATCTTGTGATGTACAGTACTTGCAGTGAGTCTACCTTGTCGTGTACTGTGTTCTATTTGTAACTCATTTACATGGTGTATTCTTAATGTACTCCACCTTTATCGATTTGCATAAGGCAAGCTGCTTGAGTTAATATTGTGTGTGTTTACATCTCTTGCTGGGAATACAAATGACTATTCTATATCTTATGTAATTTACATATAGTGATATTTAGTAGATAAGAAAGGACTCAAGTACAGTATTTGTAGTTCTTCCAATCAA
The DNA here is from genome assembly GCA_030710605.1 of Cordylochernes scorpioides. Classification (NCBI taxonomy): domain Eukaryota; kingdom Metazoa; phylum Arthropoda; class Arachnida; order Pseudoscorpiones; family Chernetidae; genus Cordylochernes; species Cordylochernes scorpioides. Next base: position 103,082,918 of record CP092870.1, on the reverse strand, counting down.
ATCGTCTCTTTATCCCATATTGTGTTTATTCCATTATCGGATATGTCTCTCTCAGTAAATTCTGGTGTTATACTTGTTATGTAATTAAAGTAAGTAAGAAGGACGTAACCAATTTAACTTTACATATTATTAATTATTAATAGCAATTATACAAAACAAATATTGGTATATGTTTTTACGTAAAAACAACAAAAACAATAAATATTATATACATACAAGTTCCTTTTCAAACACGAGCTCCTCTATAGCCATTTTTACTCTGTGTAATATTCTAACAATACTGATGCAATGGAAATTAAAGATACTTCGGCCAGTAAATCTTTTTTTTTTTTATTATTGTCTCGAGTTTCGACAAAAATCTTTTGTTCTCGTCAGGAGCAAACAAAATTAAAACATTTTGTTTGCTCCTGACGAGGACAAAAGGTGTTTGTCGAAACGTCGAGACAATAAAAAAGATTTACTGGCCGAAGTATCTTTAATTTCAAGAATTATGAATGCCGGCCAGGCAGCCTCCATCTTTACGATAAGTAAATTCTGGTGATTTACTGATGCCAGAGAGAAGTCCTGTTAAATCTGGGGGACATGGAGAACTTATAACGAACCAGAAATATATAGTAGTGATACCATATTGTGATACTTGGCAAGTAACAACTTTATTGACTTCTTCGTAACAGCAAAATATAAATTTTTAATAAATTACAGAATTATAAAAATAGAAATAATAATATATATATATAATCGCATCAGACGAAGCGTTCTCTGAAGGAACGTCTAGATATTATATCAAGGGTTACAAGCCGCCCTGAGTTTGGACAGGTCCTTGCTTATAACGGAGTTTTGAAAGAGATAGAGAAATTATAGTCAACTAATGGTTCGGTTCCATTAGGGTTGGTTTTAACATGGCGTTACTATATTATCTTAATATATATATATGTATACTATGATGTATCATTGAGATAAGTTTGAACTATAAATATTTGTGTGGAGCAAATAGAGCACAAATATTTTAAATTTTCTAATTGCCTTTAAATAAAAGATAGTAAATAATGAAATTTAAAACATAAGACTCGAAACCCAAATTTCTCTCTGTATTTCTTCTTTATATCACTAGAGGCAACACTGTTAGAGCTATATTAATAAAGGACACCTCTCTCGTCAAAATAGACGTGTCAAAACTAGAGACGACATCTATTGACCGTCTCCGCAAACTACTGTACTCGAATCGGTGACAAAGCCACAACACCAGCTTTGACAAACTGAGAAGCGTCCACCTAGAGACCTGGTTTCGAGCTAATGACCCTCGTCGGTCTAGGACGGACTTTATTTCATTAATCCACATTAAATCCACAAGGGATCAAATGAAATATTACCAATCCTCAAAATAGTTGTTTAGCTGGAAAAGTGGCTATGATAAATCTATGGCCAAAATATATAGAGATGGAAGTTTTTCCGGGAAAAGATATTGGTCTATATACGGTTTTTAGATATGATGTCTATTTTGACGGGAGAGGTGACCTTTATTTTTCTAGATCATTATCCCCCCCCGTCAAAATTTCCAACTGTGTTAGAGCTAATGTGAACATTTGATTGGTCGCTAATTATTACACACTGTGTTTCGAAACCAAGTAAAAAAAAACCTATTGTCGACATGAGACATACTCTGTTTAAGTAAGGTCGGATAGTAAATCTAAATATAGAAATGGGAGCTAACTAACTTGGAACAAAAGAAAGATTTCCACTAACTATTCTTATGATAATTATGGGCCTATTGTGACATTAAAAATAGCTTATGGGAGAATTTGTGCGAAAGTTTACTGTTTCTGCCCGTCGCTAAAAATTGGCGGCGACTAATGGCCTTTAATTTATCTCCAATCGTTAAATATGTATTAGTCCGGAGTCAAAAACGGAACAATTTGCAACGCTAATCTCGCAAATAAAAATTCTGGAAAATTTTTCCCACAAATGAGGGAATATACTTACTCAGACTGTTTGGAAGTGTACTCTCCCTCTATAACTATAAGTTTTATTTACCTTTCTATTTATAAATAAACTTTGTTGTTATTTATTTTTGGCTCAATGTTTGTGGTGAAATTGTTATTGGATCAGTATTGATTGTGTGGTTGACAATATTGATGGAAAACCTCTTCTGCTGACATTATCAACTAGTGAAAAATGTAAAATGTGAAATTGAAATTTCACTTTTGTGCTATTTTTCACATAGTTTGACGTTATCTCGCCCTTCCGGCCTAAATATCTATTTCATTTTTTTATTATTTTTATTTCTAGTACACGTGGTACAGGCCATGATAATCATGGTGGATAGTTGGCGACTGCTTTTACTGTAAGTGCACCACATGTCTACACAATTGAAATTTAGTTCGACTTTTGTACTTACAAATGTACCAGTTTGGTTACTTTCACTCGCGGGTGGGGTTGGACCTTTGCAAAAATCGGGGACCATTGGGGCATTTTTTTTTTTACTAGAAAAAAAAGTGCTCCAAGCGGGATTCGATCCCGAGTCGTAGCGGTTGAAAACCAACAGTTTAGACTACTCGTCCACCGACCTATTTTAATGATATTTCAAGATGCCCCAAAGACCAGATTATTTGGTCGTTGAAAAACAGCTTGTAATACGCTAATGAGATCCAACAGCCCGAAACGCGTACGTGGTTAGCTTTTCTTGATTAAACAAAAGAAAGGGGATGGACATTTATAGAATATGAAAAAATAGTACAAATGTAATATTGTACTGGGATAAGGTGCATAAATTAAGAAGAAGCCTTTTTCTTAATTTATGCACCTTATCCCAGTACAATATTACATTTGTACTATTTTTTCACATTGTGTAGCGTTCTCACGCAATTCTGGCCTTAACTACCCGTTTCATGATTTTTCAGGATGCCACAAAGACCAATTTTTTGGTCGTTGAGGTACAGCTTGCACCACGCTGATGAGGGCCAACAGCCCGAAACGCGTCCGTGGTTAGCTTTTCTTGATTAATCAAGAATGGGTATTTGGCCAATTCTGGAATAATTAAAAATCAACGAGAATAGTTGATATTTATTCCGATAGATGGCGCAAGCCATCAGCAACTTTCAGTTGCTCGATAATAAGAAGCCTTTTTCTTAATTTATAGAATAATTAAAAACGATTTTTTTAATATTTATTCCGAAAGATGGCGCAATCCATGAGCAACATTTAGTTGCATTATCAGGAGATACTTTTTCTTAATTTATCAATTAGGTTATTTGAGAATGCTGGCCTTCCATTTACTTGGTTAAAAATAAGGTTTTAATCAAAAAGTGAATACATTACTTTAAATATATATTTCCGATAGCTGTGTTTCTATAAAATATCCTTCCATGGAAAATACAGGATATATCCCAAACCAATCCAATACAATAGTAGAGCGGTATAGAGATTAATTTGTCGAAACCGCTGAGAGGGTTTACCACTGATGAGCCAAGCCCTCTCACTCAATAACTTATATCATTGCAGTAAGTAGAGATTATAATTTTGCCCGTTGAATAGCGAGAGATCGAAAGCTCGCGGTGTTTTCTAATAAAGAAACATATTGCGTGAGGTTTTTCGAAATTTGTATATAGCAGTAAGGTCTGTAGAGATATTATCAAAAAAGAAACACATTGCCAGTAAATTTATTTATTACAAATTTTATAAAATATCCTGTTATTACATTTAACTCTCTCTCCATTAAAAACACTTTCTTTATTTTTAAATCACAGCTTCGCCAACTTTGATATTGCCACGTGGAAGATATGGGATGACCAACTTCGGGGATAAGACAGCAATTTATTTCAGGCAAGAACAAACTATGAATGGTAGACAAAAGATAAGCCACGAGGGTTATTTACAGAATAGCAAAATATAAACATAAAAAATGACCACTCTGTTAATAAAAATAATAAAAAATTAATAAATACTTTGTTACAATATTATAATCAAGATTACAGGAGTCACTCCTCCCGTGAGATAAATTTCAAACAAACGATTTTTCCGTTCTCTCCTGGCTTGGAGGTTGGATTCTATAAATACATTTTTATATATATATAACTCCTGGAATCAAATAAAAACCTTACAGCCGGCACAAACCTTCCTGTCAAGTAGAAGAAAACTTCTCACAACCAACCAGATTGAAATCAGTTCAATGGATCCATCCAACTATATAGAAAAGCCAAAACCATCTCTATATTTACAAAATGTGAATTCAAACAGGCCACTTTCATGATATTTTAATTTATATGCTGTAATTTTAAATTTTATAAAATTACAAATCTTTATTTTCTTCTATGGAAGCTTACATTGCTTAACGTCAGATTAGATCACGTGCTAGCATGTGCTCTACTTAACTAATTTGTCGATATGTGAAGTTTTATTTTTGCATATTTACTTCAATTTTGATTTGAATAAAAATAGGTTTCCCTATATTTAAAACTAATATTCGTTTTTAAAATAAGGAAAAGGTAGAGAAGAGGTAACAGAATTCCGTGACGTGGGGTATAATGGAAATAAAAGGAGTAGAGTTTCAAACTGTTTAGCTTGTTTATTCGATCCGTGATTTCTTATGTTTGAGTATATCATTCTGGGACATAGTGGGAGAATGCATTATGGCTGATTCTGGAGAAGGATATAGTGGGATATTGCATTACCGCTGATTCTGGAGGGAGGGATATAGTGGGATATTGCATTAATGCTGATTCTGGAGGGAGGGATATAGTGGGATATTGCATTAATGCTGATTCTGGAGGAGGGATATAGTGGGATATTGCATTACTGCTGATTCTGGAGGAAGGGATATAGTGGGATATTGCATGCTGCTAATTCTGGAGGGAGGGATATAGTGGGATATTGCATTACTGATCATTCTGGAGAAGGATATAGTAGGATATTGCATTACTGCTGATTCTGGAGGGAGGGACATAGTGGGATATTGCATGCTGCTAATTCTGGAGGGAGGGATATAGTGGGATATTGCATTACTAATCATTCTGGAGAAGGATATAGTAGGATATTGCATTACTGCTGATTCTGGAGGGAGGGATATAGTGGGATATTGCATTACTGATCATTCTGGAGAAGGATATAGTGGGATATTGCATTACTGCTGATTCTGGAGGGAGGGATATAGTGGGATATTGCATGCTGCTAATTCTAGAGAAGGATATAGTGGGATATTGCATTACTGATCATTCTGGAGGGAGGAATATAGTGGGATATTGCATTAATGCTGATTCTGGAGGAGGGATATAGTGGGATATTGCATTAATGCTGATTCTGGAGGGAGGGATATAGTGGGATATTGGATTTCTGATCATTCTGGAGGGAAGTATATAGTGGAATATTGTATTACTGCTGATTCTGGAGAAGGATATAGTGGGATATTGCATTACTGCTGATTCTGGAGGGAGGGATATAGTGGGATATTGCATTACTGCTGATTCTGGAGGGAGGGATATAGTGGGATATTGGATTTCTGATCATTCTGGAGAAGGATATTATGGGATATTGCATTACTGCTGATTCTGGAGGGAGAGATATAGTGGGATATTGCATTACTGAACATTCTGGAGAAGGATATAGTGGGATATTGCATTACTGCTGATTCTGGAGGGAGGAATATAGTAGGATATTGTATTACTGCTGATTCTGGAGGGAGGGATATAGTGGGATATTGCATTACTGATCATTCTGGAGAAGGATATAGTAGGATATTGCATTACTGATCATTCTGGAGAAGGATATAGTGGGATATTGCATTACTGCTGATTCTGGAGGGAGGGACATAGTGGGATATTGGATTATTGATCATTCTGGAGGGAGGGATATAGTGGGATATTGTATTACTGATCATTCTGGAGAGAGGGATATAGTGGGATATTGCATTACTGAGATCATTCTGGAGAGAGGGATATAGTGGGATATTGGATTATTGATCATTCTGGAGGGAGGGATATAGTGGGATATTGGATTATTGATCATTCTGGAGGGAGGGATATAGTGGGATATTGTATTACTGATCATTCTGGAGAGAGGGATATAGTGGGATATTGCATTACTGAGATCATTCTGGAGAGAGGGATATAGTGGGATATTGGATTATTGATCATTCTGGAGGGAGGGATATAGTGGGATATTGCATTACTGATCATTCTGGAGAGAGGGATATAGTGGGATATTGCATTACTGAGATCATTCTGGAGAGAGGGATATAGTGGGATATTGGATTATTGATCATTCTGGAGGGAGGGATATAGTGGGATATTGGATTATTGATCATTCTGGAGGGAGGGATATAGTGGGATATTGCATTACTGCTGATTCTGTGAGAAGACATATGGACAAGGTGTCCCCCAAGTCAATCGCGGCAGATGGTGTTGCCGCACGGTGTCCCCCAAGTCAATGGCGGCAGATGGTGTTGCCGCACGGTGTGCCCCAAGTCAAGGGCGGCAGATGGTGTTGCCGCACGGTGTGCCCCAAGTCAATGGCGGCAGATGGTGTTGCCGCACGGTGTGCCCCAAGTCAATCGCGGCAGATGGTGTTGCCGCACGGTGTGCCCCAAGTCAAGGGCGGCAGATGGTGTTGCCGCACGGTGTGCCCCAAGTCAATGGCGGCAGATGGTGTTGCCGCACGGTGTGCCCCAAGTCAAGGGCGGCAGATGATGTTGCCGCACGGTGTGCCCCAAGTCAAGGGCGGCAGATGGTGTTGCCGCACGGTGTGCCCCAAGTCAAGGGCGGCAGATGGTGTTGCCGCACGGTGTGCCCCAAGTCAATGGCGGCAGATGGTGTTGCCGCACGGTGTGCCCCAAGTCAATGGCGGCAGATGGTGTTGCCGCACGGTGTCCCCCAAGTCAATGGCGGCAGATGGTGTTGCCGCACGGTGTCCCCCAAGTCAATGGCGGCAGATGGTGTTGCCGCACGGTGTGCCCCAAGTCAATGGCGGCAGATGGTGTTGCCGCACGGTGTCCCCCAAGTCAAGGCGGCAGATGGTGTTGCCGCACGGTGTGCCCCAAGTCAATGGCGGCAGATGGTGTTGCCGCACGGTGTCCCCCAAGTCAATGGCGGCAGATGGTGTTGCCGCACGGTGTCCCCCAAGTCAATGGCGGCAGATGGTGTTGCCGCACGGTGTGCCCCACGTCAATGGCGGCAGATGGTGTTGCCGCACGGTGTGCCCCAAGTCAATGGCGGCAGATGGTATTGCCGCACGGTGTCCCCCAAGTCAATGGCGGCAGATGGTGTTGCCGCACGGTGTGCCCCAAGTCAATGGCGGCAGATGGTGTTGCCGCACGGTGTCCCCCAAGTCAATGGCGGCAGATGGTGTTGCCGCACGGTGTGCCCCACGTCAATGGCGGCAGATGGTGTTGCCGCACGGTGTGCCCCACGTCAATGGCGGCAGATGGTGTTGCCGCACGGTGTGCCCCACGTCAATGGCGGCAGATGGTGTTGCCGCACGGTGTCCCCCAAGTCAATGGCGGCAGATGGTGTTGCCGCACGGTGTGCCCCAAGTCAATGGCGGCAGATGGTGTTGCCGCACGGTGTCCCCCAAGTCAATGGCGGCAGATGGTGTTGCCGCACGGTGTGCCCCACGTCAATGGCGGCAGATGGTGTTGCCGCACGGTGTGCCCCAAGTCAATGGCGGCAGATGGTGTTGCCGCACGGTGTGCCCCAAGTCAATGGCGGCAGATGGTGTTGCTCCACGATATTTCCACGATGGTCGTAGTCGGTGATGATGTCGCCTCCAGTAGTTGCAGTAATATATCCGGTAGAAATGTCACAGTCGGTGAATGTCACAGTCGGTGGTTGTCAAATTCGGTAGTTGTCATTCTGGCCAGGTGAGGGCGCTCAGTTCCCCATGATGACCTCCCACAGGGTCTTCACCTGGGGGGCCCTCAGCCTGAAACATCACATTTTTCAAATCTACAATTCAAAATTATGTTTAGAATATACATACAATTGGGTACACATTATATATACATTTTTTTCAAAATTGTGATATACTGTTACACAAGATAAACCCTGTCGCAACATTTGTTTATTAAACCTTAAATTTTGATTTGATTATACATAGAGAGAAGCATTTCGTAATATTTTCCTTTTCTCTTTCTACAGTCCTAAAGATAATATCGACACGCTAGATGAAAACGTCGTTCTTCCTCTCTACGTAGTCAGTCGAATTACGGGAAGGAATATTGATTCGTCCGCCAAAGTTCTCAATGCTATGAGATTCATTTTTTAAACACCGTGTTCTTAAATTCGCCCGTTTTCCTTTCAATATCTAACGCCAACAATCATAAATAAGCTGAATAGACTAGAAAATGTCTATTAAAGAGATCTATTTTGCTATTTATTACAATATATTGCATAAATATATAATTAATGCTTTTCTCTCTAAACTCAAATTTATAACCTTTTGCTGTGTATCTGTGAATTTATAACCATTCAAAATTAAAACAATAAGAACATATTGGATTCCATGGCTGTTATTTTTTATATCAATATGTTTATTACAATAGTGGTTTGATTGAATTTTATTTCTTATCTTTCCTAGAGAGATTACTGTTAAGATTTAGGTATAAAGGCCAATAAATCATTAGTTGATCATGGAATCAAATATAAATACTAAACACAATCAAAGCCACGAATTAAATACATAAAAAATTCTATTCAAATGAATATATTTAAATAATGTAATATACGTCCATTGAAATATAAAGAAGTTTCAAATTCGATCCCAAAAAAAAACGCAAGAAGAAATCTACTAACAGTGTATACTGAAATGTATCGGGAGAGAAATTCTATATAATAAGAATTGAAGGTTGCATCTATCTGTTTTATGATGCGGTCTTCTTAGGAAGGTCTCCTAAGGAAGAAAGTATTACGATAGAAATTGTATTCTGTTTTGTAGAAATGGTTGCTCAAGGATTTGAACCTTGATTTGATGGTTCGTTCAGGAGAGGATTCAGAGCGTCGTACGGCTACATACTTTGGAGATATTGGTATTGTGATTGACTATCATCTAGTTGTGACTCTTAGTGAAATATATCTGTTTAACTTCAGATGAATCCTTATTTATCTATTGACTATTTGATATTGGAATAAAGGATGTTTTCATCAGTCTGAATTAGGCTACATATTGATAATTTGTTAGTAACAATAGCTCTCTGAATCTCTAGCTATACATAGCTCTCTATCGACTATTTGATTGGAATAAAGGGTGTTTTCAACAGTGTGAATAAAACTAAATAATGATACTTTACAATTAACAATAGATATCTGGGTCTCAAGGTATAATACATAACCTCTCTATATTGACTATTTGCTTTTAATTATGGTTCTTCTTATCATTATAAATAAAGGGTACGAAATGATAGTGTTCATAATGAACACTAGCTCTGTGGGTATCTACCACCTGGTAGGTAAATTCCTTTTTTTTTATCTATTGATTGGAATTAATTGAATTAGGCTACGTAATGAGAATCCGTACGTAGCAATGTGGATCTCTAGGTATACATAAGCTCTATATTGGCCATTTTATTGGAATCAAGGCTGATCTTAACAATCTGAATAAGGTCTACGTAATGGTGTATTTTTAAGTAACAATACCTCTGTGGTATGAGAGTTGTCTAATGACTATTTGCTTTTAATTTGAATCTTCATATCAATTTGATTAAAAGGTAATTAATTATATTTTGTAAGCAATAGTATCACTGGGGTTCTCTAGTTAAATCTCATATTTCTCCATTGACTATTTGATTGAAAGCAAGGCTGTTCTTATCAGTTGAATAAAAGCTAAGTAATGATATTTCATAATGAACAATAGATCTGTGGGTGTATAATAGATGATCTCTCTTTTGACTATTTAATAGAAAAGGCTGTTCTCTTCAGTACGAAAATGTCTACGTAATAACAGTAGCCTGTAGATTTGAAAGATAGTGTCGACCGACGTACCTGGCGCAGGCCTCCCTCGACATCCTGAGGAAGACGGGCTGAAACAGATAACATGGTCAGCCGGCCAGAGAGATTTATAAACGGAGTGATCTCACCTTCTCCGCCAGCTCCCTCTTGACCTCCTCCATCTGCAATTCACCGAGATGTCACAACATGTCACGTCACCAAGTCAATTTGCATACCTGGCGGTCGAGTTCGTCGAGGAGCAGCTGGTTCCTGACCAGGGTCTTTATGAACTCGTCCTCCGCCACCTCCTCCTCCTCCTGCACAGTAATGTGGAATTGGGGATATATGCAAATAGAGTGGAGTATTTGTTAATACTAAAAACCTTCGGTAAAATTATAAATAAAAGACAATTCACTGAAGTAAAAGTTTGTTTTCCCCTAAGTGAACTGTAGTTTATTTACAAAAGTATCTAATTGAGCACAAGACAACATGGCGTAAAAAATATATATATCAACGGAAACCGAACAGATCAGACACTATACTGACACATAATCAAAAAAAGATTTTATCTCAAGGATATCGTATTCAACAATGCCTGGTGGCCACCAGTAGTAGACAGAATGGATAATTATAGCGTTCCCAATCATTCATTACGGATATATATACCTATGTAAATAACTCAAGATGATTGCTACCTTACCCAATTGGGAGAATCTGTATGGGGCATGTCCCTAATAAAGGCTTTGTGTGTGTGTATGGATATATCCAAATTTACTTAAATAAAGAAAGAAAACTAAACTCTCCATACCAAGATATCACTATCGAAAAAAAATGTCCACGGGGCTGTCACCACTACTATGGAATATTTTAATAAATGATTTGCTGATCAATTTTGAATCCTCCAATGCTGATATAATTTGATATGCCGATGGTATATCTGCTGGTACAAGACTGTGGAGGGACTGAAGTCTGTGACTGAAAACACTTCAGAATATATTGTACAATGGTGGAACCGGAACAAACCAACGGTCCCAATTAAACAAAGTTATTAAACTTTCTTAATAAATAAAAGATCCCGAAATAGTTCGAAATTAATATCATAATGCAGATGGACCAGGTTAACACATTGGGAATCCACAATTTTATAATCTTAATTTCTAATCATAATCAATTATATCCTCTTAAGACAGAACGAATTAAAAATTTATACTTATCGCTTAGTTCTGGGGATTAAATATGCAAAAGGAATAACATTGTTCAAAACTCTATTGAGGCTTGTACTTACATATGCGTTAGAGATTTGGTATAACTTCATTAATAACCTATGTAAACAAGTGATATTCAAAGCAATATTAAAATATTTTATGGGGTCAATTCTTGCATATAGAAATACCTTATCTAACTGTATTTACCTAGTCTCTATCAAATATCCCTCTACTCACAGACTATATAGATTCCAGAACAATTAAATACGATTTGGCTCAACTTTCAATGGATGATTGTAATCTTTACAAACCTCATGCTTGAGTATCATTGAATTATTTTTAATATCAAAAAGGGATAAAATATTCGCTTAAACCCCAATGAAGATTTTCGAAGATTTTTTTCCCTTGTGGTATCATATTTCATTTCGGTCTAAATTTCTACAATTTTTACAATTTCTACAAATTTCTTAATGTTTAGCATCGACCGGATAAGGTTGCTACTACAGTGAGGAAACACAGGATTCAAGATATGTTCTGTTGGATTGTCCTATATTTGAGAACGAGAGTTTATTTATAGCAAAGACTGAAATATATTTGTAAAGGTACACAGTAAGGGAAAATACAAAGAGTTTAAAGATATATGTAAATATATTTATGATATTCATACTAGAGCCTCAGTAGTTTAGCCTATTAGATATTCTGATTTGTTTGTTTGTATATATATTTGACTGTATATATATATATACTTGAAATGTCTCCATTGAGGTAAATTTACATAGAATGTCGGTACAAGCTTGTTACTGCGGAGTTGGAGAGGATGTAAATAAGGAAGAGAGTTACAGTCAGAAGTTGGGTCTGTTTAATGATAACCCTGTTTTGTTAACCCATCATTTATTTCGCCTCTAAATTACTGTAAATGTACTATGTAAAGAAACTGTATGTTTAATATAAGTTAAGAAGAGATTTTGTAAATTGAAGTGAATGATACTTTATTATAATATGACATATATAAATTCTTCTCAGTATAATATGCAAATGTACAAGCTATAAAATAGGGAGCGTGAATTTATGGCCAGCAACTACAGAAGTCTGATGTTGGGGAATGCTAAGTACGAGAGAAGGCCGTCAGTATAGGTTCAGTTATGTTTAGAAATAAAATTGTCTTCAGTTAATTAATTGTGAAAATTTGTCCACTATGATAGAAAAAATGGCGATGAATAATTTCCACTCCTCAGAGCTAAATTTAGAGAAGTAAATAACAAGGGTTAGGAATGATATATCATGGGACTGACCTCCGGGCCGACCTCCAGGGCCTCCTCCTCCTCGCCTGTGACACAAGAACTCACTTTATACCCCATATATATATCTATATATATAAAAATGAATGTTTGTATGTTTGTCTGTTGGTTGGTTGGTTGGTTGGTTTGTATGTCCGGTATACAAATTCGCAGTAGTTCACTAATTCAAACCAAAATATCCATACATAGGTAAAAAATAACGAGGATGACGATAGGCTATTTTAAAAAATATATAAATCAATTATTAAAACTATATATTCAAATTATTCTAAATAGCTCATCTAGAACGCGGTGGAACTGATGGCGGGGCGCGCTCATTGGCCGCCTGCGACACGTGGCTTCCCTGTGCGCGCGCATGCGCCGGGAGGCCACTCGCACGCCGGCGGTCGACGGGAGCAGTCGCTTGCTCGCCGGGAGTCAACGGGTGCGCGCATGCGCCGGGAAGCCACTCGCACGCCGGCGGCCGACGGGAGCAGTCGCTTGCTCGCCGGGAGTCAACGGGCGCCGACAACCCTAGGAAGCAAGGTGTATTCGCACTCGGGTAAAACCCGGGCGTTGCCCGGGCCATTCGTCTAGTATATATTAAAAATAAAGAAGGCATCTCCTGACTACGAGCACATGTGGTCGTGGTCAGGAGATGCCTTCTTTATTTTTAATATCAACACCTGACCCACTTATCTTTTTTTTTTCTATTGTTTTTCATATATATATATTTACATATATATGTTGGTAAATATATGCTCCAATACATAAGTTGTAAACGATCAATAATATTTGGATTTAAACGAAAAATATTAATCACAAATATAAAGGCGATATTTCACGAAACATAATATTTCTTCTTTTCACCCTTTTTAAAACATATTATATATGTGTATATATGTTTGTATAAGATTCATATATGTGCGTAGGTGAGCGTGCTATAGAGTGATATGGCGCCGCCATAATCTTTTTATAATACAATACAATGCGGCTATCATGATTTTATTATAATGATTACATTTGCGGTAAAATTTGTTAAACGTCGTTCTTTTGTCTTTTTATCTCCAAAAAATATCCATTTTGGCAGCTGAAAACTCTTCAACATATTCCAAACTACCAAGATGACTCTTGTAGTATATTTTGATATAAAGAGAATTGTCTCTCATGATGTAAACATAGAATACTCCGTCAGTCCCACGATCTCCAGTCGTAACTAGTGAAAATCACGTTAAATCGGAGTTAACGTTAATTGGATTTATATTAATCTGTATTCTAAAGAAATTATAAATCATAATTCTTTCAAATTGAGTTTGGAAAATATTTAAATAAAGAGGGACAGGGGTATTTTTCATAAGAATGATTGCATTCCGAGAGCGTAACTATAAAATGGTGGAAATTATTTAAAATATTGTAACAAAGTATTTATTAATTTATTATTTTTATTAACAAAGTGGTCATTTATATGTTTATATTTTGCTATTCTGTAAATTTCCCTCGTGGCTTAACTTTTGTTTACCATTCATAGTTTGTCCTTGCCTGAAATAAATTGTTTTCTCCTCTTGAAGTTTTTGTCTTCCCTAATTTTCCACGTGGCAATATTTTCTAGTCCTTTCAGTTAGTTGGAATAATTGGTTTAAAACATTTGAATATTTTCATCAAAGCTCCACTTCCTTTATCAATTTCTAATCCCTAATATATATTCCCATACTCAGTCTTTTCCATTGTCAATATTTCTATTAAACACCAATATTTATCAATGAATTACTTAACATTAAAATACACAATAACCTCATATTAGTTTTGTTTGATGTAGAACCATTGTATCCCAGTCTCCGCCATGAATTAATTATAGAAAACACTAAAAACCTTTTTAATTGAAATATGCACAGATTTCTTAAGTATTAGGCATATTATTGATTTAATATCGTTATGTTTAAAGATAAACCAATCTACATTTAATTCAAAAACATATAAACAGGTTAAAAGTTCCCCCATGGGAAGCCCGTTATCCTCCCCTATAGCTGAAATAGTTATGCGTGCTAAAGACACGTGGTTTACATCTCTATACCCTGAAGACATTATTATATATAGAAGATATATAAACAGTATATTTTATCATTTGTACAATATATAATAGTTATCACTTAAATATCAGTTTTACAGTAGAAAAAGAGAATAATGGTTTCCTCCCCTTTTTAGATATTAAAATCATGAGAATAGAAGATAAATTAAATACAGGTGTATATTATAAGCCATCCTTTATCCCAAACTACAATAAATATTCTTCATTCTCTCCTCTTGGCCATAAGATCAATACTATAAAAACATTATCTAAAAGAATATACACACATTGTTCTTTACCTCAATTAAAAACAGAAGAAAAATGCAAAACATTATTCAAAACATATCATCAGGTTACCCAAAATCCTTCATCCTACGTCTCATTTATCAGTGTCTGCCGAAAATACTAAATCAATAGCCCAAAACCCTGAAATTTATAAGGCAATATGTATCATCCCATATTCCCTTCAATCAGTATCCATAGATGAAACTCAGAAATAAATTATGGCATTAAAACTATGTACAAATTTAGACAATATGATCAGAAACCCGCATTAACAAATAATCAGTTCAATAGAAAAGAAGCCATCTACTCCATATCATGCAATATATAACTGCAGTTCTAAATATGTAGGGGAGAAATGTCTATAATAAAATAGCAAATTGGAATAACAATAGCAACCCACGATAGTTCAACACATAAAAGAAACAGGTCGTACATTCAACTTATCCCATAGTGTATTATGACAATAGTAATTCCCAAAGACATAGAATCAATGATTTCCAAACAGCAAGAAAACATAAACATTTAAATACCAGAAACATATGAAACAATATGAACTAATACTATCCCATACATGTCTTCTATATACCACAATAGTTCAAGACTTTATTAAATTTAGTTTGATGTCTCAAGATATTGTTCAACCTGCGTGTTTCTAAGATGTATATATTTCAAAAAAATGTTTCTTCAAATTGTTCAATATATTTCTCTTAATAACATAATTATATATTCAGAAAAATATAGCCACATCTTGGTAACATAAGTATAGTCTTGAAATATGTAAATAATAATGAGCACATTTGTACATATATACATATCTTTCATGTCGACGTTTAGTTAGTGTGATACTCCCGTCAAAAGCTGAAAGTCCGAAAACTTGAGAAAATAAAAGGTTATACAAAAAATTAGCCCTGGAATATTTATTAATTTTAGTAAACTATAATTTATATAAAACAGGAAATAGCATTCAGAAATTTAGACGGTATATTTTTAAATCAAATATTTGCGTATTTTTAAAACAATGTTTTCCATAAAATGGTTTCGAAAGATAATCTTCAAAATGAAAAAAAAAATTGATAGAGAAAGTTATCAATAGAAATAGATATTTAAGGATATTGGGGCATGGGGTTGCAAATAAATAAATAGAATTCTAATAAAATATATGCAAATAATTATTAGACGTAGTGAGTCATTAGTTGTATTTAAAACGAGAATGGTCATTATAGAATGATGTAGTTTATAAGGACAAGATTTGGTTATCTAATTCTAAATATAACTCCACTCAAGTTTGTAGAAATACTTTTCTACCAGATTCCATACTTCCATGTTTAAAATATCAATCAATCTAAGCAAATAATAAAAAAAGGATCGAGCATAAATTATCAAATCTTTTCAGGACATCCAATCAATCATAACTTCATGACTTCATTTCTTATGAATGAATTCAAAAGATTTGCCAACCTCCCGAGTAGTGAAAATAAGAAAAAGGAAGTTTGTTTCGTTCTATAACTTGAACCAAGGTTTCAATTGCAAGTTGAGAAACTCACTTTGCACAGAATGCGTCTTTGAATGTTTACAGCCCATTTTGCTATTTGCGCGCAACGATTCGCTTTGTAATTCAAATTGTGATTCTAAAATTCCATGGATACCGGAGATTTCATTTAGAATTGAACATTTTTAAATAGGTTCCAATGATTATTTCTAATAACAGACCCACGTATGATATAACTCTAATAAAGCTTACATATCTCTCAGTATATAAACATAAATATTTATCTTAACTAATGATTAATAAACTAGAACTTTTGAGTTTCTTTTAATATTTACATATTGGTACAAGACTTTCGAACTTTAACGCTCTTCTTCGAATACTCAACATTCCGATATGAAAAGGAGGATGTCTTATATACAGAAGGAATTCTACCAGAGTACAGACACCAATAGACGAAGAGTAAAGTAGGAAAACTTGTACGTCGTATATTTAAGATGTATTATTTACCTAGAGTGACCGTTTATTGGTCCTAAGACAATATCTCACTGACGAATTATAATGGTTTGAATATGCATATATACCTCTGTATTGACCAAGTAAACTCGATATCTAAATAAAAGGTGGTCTTTATCATTACTTTTCACAATTCATCCTTTCATACTTCATCCCTAAGGTCAGAAATAATCGTTATTTCTCCTTAAAATAAATTTCGATTTTTCGTTCAAAAGAAACACATGCGGGATAATTTTTAAAATGTCGTTCGACAATCATAAGCCACATTATAAATTACCTTCATTTAATTGATAAGTTGGTGAAAGAAGGTTACATTAAGGAATAGATAAAGGTGGAATATGTTATCATCTCCCGTCAATGGCAGTGGATCTGTCAGCCAATCACCCGAGTGGATCAGTCGGTTTGGAGTTGAAAGACAAGAGAGTATATTTGCCAATATTATAGAATATATAAATTTTAAATAATATTTGATATTTATTCCGACAGATGGAGCAAGCCATCAGAAACTTTTATATATCGGATTTGGAGATGTTTTGTCGTAATTTATCCATCTGATCCCGGTGTTATTTCACTTTTGTGCTATTTGTCTTTTATTATATAAGCTCAACAGGAATGTGCACACTCAGACAAACTCCTGGGTGAAATAGCTCTGAGATAGCGGTGAGATCTCCAATATCAACATGGGTCCCGTGTACAGAGTGTCAATATTCTGTAAATTGTTGAACGCTCGTGTAATATTGTGTCACACGGATGTACTGTATTTAAGACCCGTGTAGTCGTCGTAGTTTAATTTACATTTGTTTTTTTACAAAGTGAAACTTTATTTAACCGTCTTCTGGGGTGATACCATCTCATGTCAATCTGATATTTATCAAAGTTTAAAACCCGGTGGAGCTCAGAATACACGGCCGTTACTTCCTTCGGGAGGTCGAAAGGTAAAAGCCAGACCTTTGATCTCTGATGATCCCCTATTTTTGAAGCCTGCGGTGCCGGAGTAGTGCTCGGCGCTGCCTTGGTTCCCTCAGAATCGGCGCGCACTCGCCTTCTCTCCCCCGGGGTGCCCACTTCTGTCGGCGCCTCTCCAGCCTTCTCCTTGGCCCTCCCCTGCGGCGGGCGCTTGGAGACACCTAAACATGAGTGATGCCTTAAAATGCTAATCCCAAAGCATGTAGAAGGCAAAACAATTGTACAAATACACGGCCGTTATTTACAGTGAAGGTTTGAAGTCACGTCATGTCATGATGATATACAGAGTATTGCGAAGCAGATTAATCTATGTACCAAACTTCCATCACTTTTGCAAATTCAGTCAAAAAATCTAACCTGTATACCATGGTTTCTGGTTATGGCCCTCATCAGTACAGGGACATAACATCCTATGAGAGTGGTTATGGAATTGGTCCAATTTACCAAACAGGTGTTTAAGCTGGTGAAGTCGCAATGGCTGAATTTCAGGCAAGAAGACACCATAGAGTTGATGGAGGTTGATGTTCACAAAATATAGCACCTCTCTCTTTAATTAATTTAATTTTTTGAATTATTTTTGAAAAATACTCTCAATTATATTATATAAAAAAAATTATAATATATTATTTTATGACAATATGGTAAGCAATAAAATTCTTTATCGGCCTTAAAAGCCTTTTAACCTATAAGAAAAGCTATATTTACAGGCGTAGTCAAAATTACCAAATTTTGTAAAGAAGCTCTATTTACAGGCGTATGTTTCGACTCGGTGGAAGGCCAACACAGCTCGAAGTTGACTTTTATAATTTCCCAATTCAAAGCAAGGAGAAATACTTTCTTACAATATGTGATTCTGTATTTAAAATATCAGCGTTGATGAGCTTGTCCCCAGATCTCTACTTTGGACCAGAATAAAGCAGACTTGAGATAAAGTTCACTAACATCAACCAAACAAACACAAGACCTGCTTGACAACACAACCAGTCAGGACTGTTGGGTTGAGGACAGTAAATTAAACATGTAGATTTGTCCTACGGTAGGGGATCTGTCCTATTTCCGTGACATAATACCGTGACGTATGACATCTGTCATTCTATAAACCTAGGTTGGTAGAGATATGGTATAAACTGTCTATTTCGGACAGTCACGACCCGGGAGGGAATCCCATATTGGGAACTTTTTATAAAGTTAAAATATGCTTCAATGGCTAACGATACTTGCAAAAGCCCAACCCCACCAGCTCTATAGTACACTTGTAAGTGCTAAATTTTAACTGCTTTCTAAATGTGTAGAGATGTGATACACTTACAGTAATTTTAAAATACAATATAACGCGGCTTATGATTGTAAAACGAAAATTGCAATTATACCGCGAATGTTTCTTTTAACGAAAAATCGAAATCCATTTTAAAGAGAAATAGCGATTATTTCTAACTTTAAGGATGAAGTATGATAGGATGAATTGTAAAGAGTAATGATAAACGGAAAAACTTACAGTAAAAACAGTCGCTAATTACTCACCATGATTATCATGGCCTGTATCACTTGTACTTGGGATGTAATTAAATAATAATATTTTAGTTAGTATTTATTCCTATATATATAGATGGAATTCTGACATTAACCAGGTTTTGTCTAATACACAGGAAATACTTTTTCCTCCTGAATATATTTTATATTAATTATATCTCCAAAATTACCACCAGATATTGAATAAGTTACCCAATAAATATAATCTCCTCCCTCTATAAATATATTTTGTTTGGATTATCGCTCTAAAGATAACTTTAATGACTGTTTACTTTATAAATTACATAAACTCGATTTCACAAATTAAATAAGTAAATTATGATGTATATAATGGGGATGAATGGTTTAACCACTGAAACACGAGATAAAGAAAGAAATTTTACATTTTTCTTCTTCTGCTGCAGACTTAAGAGAATAAACAGATTAAAGAAGGCAGGAGTGCCAAATCTCATTTGATATCTTGCGGATCGCCTGCTATTAGATTTAATAGAATTTCTCAGAGCGATGATGATAAGCTAATGGAAATCGTCAGAGATCTCGATTTATAAATATTATATTATATCTTTCAAACAAATTTTATATATAGGACTATACATTTTATATTGTGCAATATATATATAAATTATTTGAATAGAATGTAAGATAGGATTATGTCAGAAATAATATAACTGTAAGTTACAAAAATGTCCATCACAGAACACCCGGTGAAATAATTCCTAATATATTAAAATATAGGAATGAATATTCTTATAGCTATTTAAATAACATTTATAAATGGAATATTTATTTATTTCAACACACAAAACGCGATATCCCGTCTAGGGATAATTGCGTCGATTTTAC